>OU015493.1:184405154-184522654 GCA_907164885.2 Dolomedes plantarius
AAATATAACTTAAAATAATGAAGGGAAAATTTTGAACATTTTGCAAGATACAATTAGTGGTTAGTTTCTTTAACTGCTAATTGGGCGCATCTAACTGTGCATTTCATTGGTATAAAAAATAAATTACCCTGGTGATTTTATTTTCATATTTATTTATCTTTATCTACTTTTTAAAAATTTAGATACTGTGGGATAAACTACTTTTCTATTCAAAAAACATCAACAGAAACGATGATTTCTGTTTTTTCATCAATGTAATATTTTCCTCTATACTGAAACATAGTTTACTCGGGAACAAAATTTCATGGCTATATATATACTATATATAACTGTATGAGCCAAATGTCATACGTTGCACTGGTCTCAAATTTGTTGTATTCGAATGGACTGTAGACTAATAAATTATATCAAAACCATTGTCGACCATACGACACACGAATTAATAACAATTTTATTTACTTAAACGAATTATCTACAATACTAAAGTATGAACAAAATCAATACATGAAACATCGACCATACGATGTGCGAGCGTAACAAACTTTTTTATACTACAAGCGATTTCAAACAAATTCTAATATCTTTAAGTTTACGATGCCAACATAAGAATTAAAAACTATGATACCTATATTTGTATTATTTCAAAGACGCATTTGGCGATTGCCAACATAGCCATTGGCGTCAACATTTAATAACTAAAATCATTAACACTAGAAAGACAGGAATTTTTTCTCACTAAAAAGACTGAACGCCTCATTTTGACGGTTAAAAATAAAATCAAGAATTTAAAATATTTAATGTTTTTTAAATGGTTAAATACTTTAAATTTTGAATTATTTCATACCAATATATAGTAAATTTGTATATATTTAGATATATATTTATGCTGTAATGCCGAGCTGACAACCTGATATTGTTTATCCGCAAATATATATGCATGGTTTGTGCAGTCCTTATTTTTCAACACCAATATTTCCGAAGAGCCAATATTTCTGTTATTTGCAAAAGAGGGAAGAGACTAAAAGTAACTAACATTTTTCCGGTATTATTTTAAAGATTTCTGCCTATTTTCTATATTGCTGTAAAATTGGCGGCTTTCAGTCTAAGTAGGTATGCAACACATTTTCTACCCCTCTTTACTATTGAATATAATTTTGTAAATGTGTGTGCACATTTCGCGTAAAATTCGAAAAAAGTAATAACATTTCAGAAGTCTGAGGACATAAATACAGATATAACGCTCAATAGCATGACCGAAACCATCAAAATGACGGCAGCCGTCTTTCTAGTGTTGCATCAAATAACGGCTTCTAATTGCAGTCACTGAATGAAATAAATATCTGTGCCCGCAGAAAATACTATTTACAACACTTTTACTTTTTTACCAGCAATTTACTCCTTTTAAAACACCTTTCCACTTGAGCTATCATGTAATCATTGTAAAACGAGATACGTTATATTATTTTAAAATTTAAAAAAAATTACAATATGCTTTATTTATTTTTTTCCAACCCTAAATAGAGTAGGAGAATCAGGCAAACAGAAGTAGTAGGATGGCGTAACATAGATAGACGTCTTTTATTTAGTTTTACTTGTCTAGTCTCTATTTTAGCTGTTAATATTCATCATTGCATCTTATTAAGTCTAGACCAGGGATACTCAAACTGCGGCCCACGGGCAGCATGCTCTCCAAAAGGGAAGCTGCTTTCGTAAACATAATTTTGGAAATGAATGCCTGAAAAATTCAAAACAGTACAAAAATGTGCCACCCGGTGTTCACGTTGTTCACTTCAACGTATCTATGTGAATCCTCCTGTTAAAAAATTAATCAAGAGAAGAACGTATATAGAAAAGTCTTTCTGATTCTTTCCTTAATGATGTATTGAGAGTAGCATGTAGCAAGTATAAACCTGATTTGCCTAAAACAGTCAAAAATTTGTTTCCACATAAAAAATCACACTCACTTTTTTTTTGGGGGGGGGCTAATGTCCCTGGGGGATGACGACATTACACCCCAGTCCGGTGTACATATGAATAGAAGGAAGATAGAAACAGACAAATGACACAATCACAGAAGAATTTTATTGACAGACGATGACACCGGCGATGAACGATGGTTTGCAGCTCCCCTTTCTAGACGGGGCTCCATTTGCAGGCGGAAGACTGACCGGTTCCCCAAAATACAGCCAAGTCTTATGCGGGAATCGAACCCGCACCCCCGGCGTGGCAGGCTGATGCCTTAACCACTTAGCCACTGGGTGACACACTCACTTTTAAAATATACGTTCGAATACATTTATGAGGTATTGGACCAAAATTAACCCCCCTCATCCCTCTGGTTTAAATAAATCGCCGTTTGAAGAAGAAACAAGCGAATGCAAATGGGCGGCGCTTTTCTACCAGAGGGGAATCACCGTGGAAAGCTGACACGCGCGACTGTGAGAGAGAAAACGCCACGAGGCGAGGTCGTACAGATGTGAGCGGAGAATGAGAAACAATTGAAGAAGTGAAGATCGCTTTGCCGTACAGCAGTCAGACATTATCAAGCTTACAGAAGGCGTTTTGAAGTTAGTTACCGTTCCAGCGACCTGGTGATAAAAGTGAAGACAGAAAGGTGAGTGTGGCGTACGTACAAGCAGTGGCGAGGCTGAATTCTGGCAGGGTTTCCGTAATATAGATACCGGGATTAACACGCGTGATAAATAATTCTCCGTTGCCTGCTTGCAACTGAGTGTGGTATTAATGTAGTCTAATTGGGTTGTGATAAATAGAGTTAAGTGTTGAAAACCTTGTCGCATCTTGTTAATGGTGAGGTCGTGGTTTTAGTATACGTTACCGCAAATTAAGGTAATGAAACAGGGACCTTCACACACTTAAGTTTTGAGTTTTAGACTTTATATCATTATATTATATTATAAGGTATATTGTACCATGTTGCGGTCCGCGTAATGTAGAAAACAAATGCTTGCGGCCCGAGATAAAAAAAATGGTTAATTTCGGCTGGTTTAGACATTTAGAAGAATATTTTCTCACCTATCATCTTGATTTTTATTAACTCAGAAATTCCTGATAAAGTTCTTAAGCATGTGCAGGTTCCCTGACTGATAATACATGACACCCACACACCTCCCTCTAAATAATCGTGCCTTATTTTGTTACCTTATTTCATCGTTGCCTTTAACATATTTATCCGTGCAGCAATTCGCCGAGCTTTACCTCTTAACATATGAGTCTAAATTTTAACCGATCAGGCCGACATATTCGCAAATGAGGGTTGTTTAGAGGATTCGCGACTTAGTTGTAGTATGCGCAACGAACGCCAAGTGGCGATTTCTCTTCAAATTTTGTGATAATTTGGCGATTTTTATTTTCTGGAAACTTTATTGTGTTTGTCAATAACGATTTACACCCAATATTGCGGCCGGTTCCAGCAAACTGGTGATTTGGGGGTTATTTTTGGTAACCCTGTTTAGTTTAGTAGGTTTTTCTTTACGCCAACAAAACCATTTTCTTCTTGGATTTCGAGCTCGGCCCTGTCCGAAGTCATAACTGCATCGGAGACTCAATCCGTTTTTTAGGCTAGGCTATACAGGGTTTGAAGAGAGCCTCTTGCTCATCAGTAGTATCCGGCCAAGCGCCCTCGTCTGGCCTTACCTTTTAGAGGTCCGAGACCAATACAGTCTGCCTTGGCTCGTCTTTGCAGTGGTCATACAAAAAGTATGCGCTTCAAGAACTCTACAAAGCTATTTCCCCCTTGTTACTGTTCTGCTTCTCCTGCGAATCCTTTCCACATTGTGGACTATTTAGGTGTCCCCGTCAGCACGCTTGCAGAACATCAGGATACTGCTGCCCCTTATTTGCTCACGCGACAGAGCATCATGGACCTAGTCTAGCATTTTATAGTCCAGGGAGTTTAGAAACTTGTTAGCGAGTTACACTAAAGACTACTTGTGAAACGAATCATGTACTTGCCTTTCCGGGTATTGCGTCATTTGTTTTAGACCGGTTTGATCATAAAACCTGATAACCGGATCAAATCTTTTAATCGAATTTCCACAGCTGTGAAGAAGCTACCGTAAATAATTTATTATTCAGTTTCCAGTAGTTGGTGCGTTTTAAACAAACCGTATCGTTGAATATCATTAGATGAGGCGTATATAAGGCTCACATACGATTCAGTAACAGAAAGAGGAGAAGGAGGAGCTTTTCTCGACTATAGTTGAATAGATAGATAATGAAGCTGAGGACAATCTGAAGAAAGGTAATGTTGATTTATAGTTTAAGTTTAAGACGCAGTAAAGAAAATAGAATAAGGGGCTAACAGTCTTTGCCTATGCCTAACTTGAGGTAATTCCATCACAGTGTATAGACACTGTTGTTTGTATATATGAGACTTGTTTTTTTAATGAATTTAGAGAACGCTATTGATTGATATGGATATTTTATTGTTGAAGATTGTTAAACTAACTTTTAATATTTTAAACAAATAAATTTGAATTGTTATTGTTGAAAAAGTCTTGTCGTCTATGCTTTCATCAATAGTTTTAACGTATACCTATTGTAACAAACAACGTTTCTTCTGCGATTTTACTCTGCAATTTAATTATTAGGTTTTTTGTTGACGTGCTCGTTTCACGTGCACGCTGACAATAAAAGAGGTTATGGGCCAGATGTTACTGAAGGTATATGACCATAAAAGCTAAATAGGCAATGACCAGATGTTATTGATGGTATATGCTCATAACAACTGAAAGGATTATTAGCAACAATGTTATTACAATATTTCGCCCATGAAAATAATGTTTTTACGTTTTGATACTATATCAGTGGCCCTGAAGATGGGGGGGCGTTGAATGGAATTGAAGTAAGTTTAATGTTGATGCATATTAACATAGACGACAAGTGAAGTTTATTTTGTATTTTGAAAGAATTTGAAGTTTTGAAAAGTGTGAATTTCGGGGATACAATTAAAATGCAGACCCAAATAGAGAAGCTGAACGCAACAAATTACGGGAATTGGGCTGAAGATATGAGGTACATTCTTATGGAGCGTGGATGTTGGGGCATAGTAGCAGGCACAGAGCTAGTACCAAAACTTAAAACTAAGAATGAAAAAACGGAAGTTGAAAGCACAGCGAGTAAAGATACCGATACTACAAAGAGTGTAACTACTCAGGTAGAGTATCCGGGTCCTGAAGTTACATATCGTGACGTTAGGGATTATAATCTCCGTGCAGGAACCGCAATTTCATTGATTTATTTAAATATTTCCCCTGAATTTCGGAAAATAGTGGAGGGAATAGAGAATGCCCGAGAAGCATGGCTCAAATTAAAATTATTTTTTGAACCCGACAATAGGTCGAGGCATATGCAACTGATTAATGAACTATTTTCTAGCAGAATTCAACCACATGAAAAAATTAGCCTGTTTGCAGCACGTTTAACGAGAATTGTTGAAAAATTACGAGGTATAAACCAACCAATTAATGAAATTTACGTTAGTTTTCAGTTATTACGCTACTTACCAGAAACTTATGATGGCATTTCACAATCCATATTACGATGGCCAGAAGAAAAATTTAAATTTAAGGACATACTCGTAGAACTGGTAGCTGAGGAAGATAGACTGACGGTACGAGAACAAGACCGTAACAAAATGCATGAAGTCAAAGCTTATTCTGCAGTCACACGCAAGAAAAATATGACATGTTTTAGGTGCAATCAGGTGGGACATATTAAAAGAAATTGTTTCAATGGAAATCCCGTTAACGAGTACCAACAGAGACAGCGTGTTCCACCAAGAAATACATCACCTTATCGGAAGAGTACGGCAGTTAGAAGTCATTCCCCTGCACGTGGAATAAGTCCTGTGCGTTATAAATCAAAACCAAATTCAGCAAATAAGAAGGTGAGATTTCCTTCGATTAATCTTGTGCAAACTTATGTGAGTAATTTTGAAGAATCTTCGAATTTATGGACTTTCGACACTGCTGCTAGTCATCACTTTTGTAAAGTGAAGGAGTGGTTCCAGGATTTTGAGGAAATAAAGGACGATAAATTATCCGTAGCTATCGAAGGAGTGACATTCCCGATTACAGGTAGAGGGACAATTCAGCTACAGTTTGGCTCCAGAACATTCCATTTGTACAATGTCATGTATTCACCTAATCTTAAGTTGAATTTAATTTCAGGTTCTGTTTTAGACAGACAAGGTCTCAGGTTCGAAGGCGGTCAAGGTATGGTAAGAATTAAAAACCGGTATGATAAAACTGTTTTTTTTGCCAAATTAAAGAATGGTTTATATCAGGTTTGTCCTAAAAATCCCCGAGTTGCCAGAATAAGAGAGGATTGCAGTGCTTGTGTGGCCAGGAAAGTTGACGATGAATTGGTACATCGAAGGTTAGCACATATAAGTCCATATGTAGTCCGGGATACAATTAGGAAACATGCCATAAAGGGGTTGGAAAAATTTGAAGATCATAATTTTGACTGTGAAACCTGTACACTTAACAAGTTCAGACGGGTTAGTTTTAAATCTGTAAATTTTAGACGCTCTAAATATCCCAATGATTTGATCTATATGGATACTTGGGGTCCTTGCAGTACTATTGGTCGCAACGGTGAAAAATATTTTTTATCGATTATAGACGACCATTCACGTAAGTGCTCTGTTTACCCTATGTGTGAAAAATCTGAGGTTTTCCGGATTTTTAGAAATCATGTCGCTCGTGCAGAGAGGTTCCTAGGGCGGAAAATAAAAAGTATCCGTACCGATAACGGGACTGAGTTTGTAAACAATAATTTTACACAATTTTGCAATGATCATGGGGTAAAACACGAACTCACAAACACATATACACCAGAGCAGAACGGTACTGCAGAAAGGTTCAACCAGACAGTATCAAATGGGGCGAAGTGCTTGTTAGCAGACAGTGGGTTAGAGACAAAATTTTGGCCTGATGCAGTTTTAAGTTTCACCTATGTCTGGAACAGGGTTGTACATAAAGGTCTAAGTAAGACACCATTTGAGCTTTTTGGAGGGTATAAGCCATCGGTAAACCACTTGAAGCCGTTTGGGTCCATCGCGTATGTTGGTGTACCACGACAACACAGAGCGAAGTTAGACGCCAAGGCGAAGAAAGGGGTGATGATTGGATATGCCTTTAACACCAAGGGTTATCGGATATGGTTCCCAGACACCAATAATGTGGTGGAGACCATAAATGTCAGATTCTGTGAGAATTCACAAGGGATGGAAGGCGACAGTGGAGCAATGATGGGTCCCAGTGATAATCCTAACACCGAATCATACTCCAAACATGAGGGAGATGAAGACGTTTCTATTATCAATTTAGGTCAGAATCTACCCAGTGAGAGTGACGAAGATTTGGTGGAAAAAGATAGTCTTGAAGAAACCCAAATTGATAAGAGTCCCTTGCCAGCCCAAGATCTAAGAAGTAGCGATTGGAAAAGAAATCCATTTGGTCGATTGGAAAGAATCCATTCCGATTCCTCAGATAAAAATGGATATAAGGGGAAAATATCAGATAAACCAGCTACCGCATCCACAAGTTATGCTAGTTCCTGACTAGACGATATACAGATGCCTAATACTTACAAGCAAGCATTGAAATCACCACAGCATAAACAGTGGGTAGAGGCCATGGAAGAAGAGATGAAAGTCATGACAGAAAGACAGGTATGGCACCTAGTTGAGTTACCATCAGATATAGATATCATAGGATGCCGGTGGGTTTTTGCGTTGAAAAGAGACGAAAAGGGCGAGGTGGCCAGGTATAAGGCCAGACTGGTGGCACAGGGTTTTAAACAAATTAAAGGAGTTTCTTACGAAGAGACTTTTAGCCCAGTCATTAATTTCAGTCTAATTCGTTTTTTCTTCTCACTTTTAGTAGTTTTACAGGGTTGGACCCACAGACAGTGTGATGTGAAAGGAGCTTATCTGTATGCACCATTAAAAGACGATATTTACATGTCTCAGCCTCCCGGTTTTGTTGTAGAAGGTAAGGAAGATTTTGTATGCAAATTGGATAAAGCTATCTATGGATTGCATCAAAGTGGTAGAGAATGGTTCTTCGAGATTCATAAAGTATTGATAGAACTAGGTTTTAGCAAACTAAATTGGTGTAACTGTGCATATGATTTTAATTGTGTGTTGATTTTACTTTTATATGTTGATGACATGGTTTTGTTCGGTAAGGACGAGGAGATAATTGACAAAGCCATAGGATTGTTGAAGACACATTTTGATTTAAAAATTTTGGGAAAAACTAGAAAGCTGTTGGGAGTTGAGTTTGAAGATAAGGGGGGAGAAGTTTTGTTGAGTCAGTCAATTTATATTGACGATATTCGTAAAAGGTTTACAAAATTCTTCGTACCGGTTTCCTCACTTCCAATCAGCAAGGGTACAGTATTCTCAAAGAAACAGTGTCCACAATCAGATGTTGAAATAGAAGAAATGAAACAATATCCCTATAGAAATTTACTAGGCTGTCTATCGTTCCTCGCTAGTAGAACCAGGCCCGACATAAGTTATGCCGTTAACATTTTTAGCCAATACCAAAGTAATCCTGGTAGAATTCACTGGAATGGTTTGATAAAACTTTTGGGCTATGTTATACACACACACAATTTTAAACTTAAACTTGCGTGCAATGAACCTAGTATAACGGTTTACACCGATGCAGATTTCGCAGCCAATAAGGATGACAGGACTTCTATGGGGGGACAGATAGTGTTTCTTGGAAAAGCTCCAGTCATGTGGAGGACTTTCAAGGAGAAGTGCGTGTCGTTGTCAACTATGGAAAGTGAATTCTACGCTATGACAGAGGCCACAAAGGAACTTATGTGGTTTGATAGAATTCTAGAAGAATGTTATGCCAGAAAGTTAGTTCTTGGAGGAAAGCTTAGGTCAATTCTATATGTTGATAATATGGCGTGTATAGATTTTGTTAAATCCCCAGTAGAGAACCATAGAAGTAAGCATATTGATGTCAAATTATTTTTTATTCGTGACCTAGTTTATCAGAACATATTTGACATAAATTATATAAAAAGTAAAGAAAATCTAGCAGATCCTTTTACCAAACCCCTGACCAAATTCGAACTGAGGCACCTATGTGATGAGATTTTTGCATGAACTTTTCTTGAATTTTTGCACGAATTTATTTTGAAGTGGTGTGTGCACTTAGTGTTTGAAATTGTGAATTTTTGCAATGTTTTTGTTTACTTGCTTTGGGTGGATGTTTTTTTCCCCACCTAATCAAGGAAAGTTTGTCTAATGAAAAATTTGTTTAAAGCTCAGTGTTTGTATGTGAGTTGTTTTTCTGATATTTATGCAGTGCGATATTATGGGATGTATTCTGTGTTTTTAGATATTTAAATATTTTACGATAACTTCTCAATGGAAAACCAATTGTTTTATGTGTTTGAATGAATTTGTATGAGTGGGCGCCCACGTACATATGTATTGATATTTGAATATGATTGAATGTAGTCGTGTCCTAGTCATTGTATGTTTTAACTCTTTATTGTGGTTTGTTAGTTGTTATATTGGTTTTCAGCCAACAATAGTGTACAGAAGCAGAAATAACTTTTGTTTAGAACTTGCAGATTTGAACCTTCTCAGCAATTTGTTTTGTACCTGTGTATTCCTAAGTTAAGACTGTATTATTGTTGTTATATGTTGCTATCGCATTTTGGTAACAAGACTAATGTTGGTTTGAATTAATTGTTTTATATGTATTCTAGTTCTGACAAAAAAAAAAAAAAATCGAAATGTAAACTGTGATGGTTTTGAATTCTCATATTACTAGTTTATGTCGAAAAGACAAGTGGGGGGGCATTTGTTAGCGAGTTACACTAAAGACTACTTGTGAAACGAATCATGTACTTGCCTTTCCGGGTATTGCGTCATTTGTTTTAGACCGGTTTGATCATAAAACCTGATAACCGGATCAAATCTTTTAATCGAATTTCCACAGCTGTGAAGAAGCTACCGTAAATAATTTATTATTCAGTTTCCAGTAGTTGGTGCGTTTTAAACAAACCGTATCGTTGAATATCATTAGATGAGGCGTATATAAGGCTCACATACGATTCAGTAACAGAAAGAGGAGAAGGAGGAGCTTTTCTCGACTATAGTTGAATAGATAGATAATGAAGCTGAGGACAATCTGAAGAAAGGTAATGTTGATTTATAGTTTAAGTTTAAGACGCAGTAAAGAAAATAGAATAAGGGGCTAACAGTCTTTGCCTATGCCTAACTTGAGGTAATTCCATCACAGTGTATAGACACTGTTGTTTGTATATATGAGACTTGTTTTTTTAATGAATTTAGAGAACGCTATTGATTGATATGGATATTTTATTGTTGAAGATTGTTAAACTAACTTTTAATATTTTAAACAAATAAATTTGAATTGTTATTGTTGAAAAAGTCTTGTCGTCTATGCTTTCATCAATAGTTTTAACGTATACCTATTGTAACAAACAACGTTTCTTCTGCGATTTTACTCTGCAATTTAATTATTAGGTTTTTTGTTGACGTGCTCGTTTCACGTGCACGCTGACAAAACTACAACAACAACAAATTTTAATGATCTCCTTTATTTATTCCATTCGTCCCTTCAGGATTTCCCGTACTATATAAAGACATTTTTGCATCTTGTGTGATGGAGGAGGTGACCGAGTTCGCGAAAGCAGCGGGCCAGTGATCTGACCGTCCCGAGTTCGATGCTCGTCGCTGCCACCGCCGTATTCACTAATTGTGGCCGGGGTCACGTAAAATAGGTCGGGGCTGAAATGTCCTCCAAGTTCTCAAATTTATCTCTGGAGGTACGGGGTCAAGTGTTTCGGTCTCGTCACTTGACTCGGTTCAAAATTAGGGAGTTAGTCATTTAGCCAAGTCGGACTCCGACCCTTGTGGTGCCAATTCAAAACAGGAGCCGCCCCTTTAAGCCCAATAGCCTATTGGGACCTGGTGAATGGAACCAACTATGGGGCATTAGCAACAACAATGTCTTCTGTGTGTATAATTTGCAATTTTCTTCATTTTGTGCCATATTGGTCATGAGATATGTTTACTTCTACATCAGATTTACTTATCTATTAGACAGATGTTTAGTTTTGGGCAAGTAAAGGATCTTTCGTCCCTCCATTGTCTAGATCTCTTTGTTATACCTTTTACAATATAGAACAAATAATTCTTTCCTTGTCCTTCTACGAAACTGCCGTGTCATATTTCTCCATAATGCGTAGCTTACCGAAATAACCTAGGAACTCGGTTGGTTTTCTTTTAGAGGTTGTTCTTTACACTTAAAACTGCCTAGACCTTAATGGTGTTTCATCGCTTGTCTAAAAGCGCCTGTTGTCTCTTATCTCGATCTATCTTTTTTGCGTATCCACAATTTTATTCTCCACATTCTTCTGTGAAATCTAAAAATTCGTGTTGTTGTTACCTTCTTATTCCTAGATACTTTTTACTGCGCATTACTGCGCATTAAGTTGCCATAAATTTCTGACCTGCATATACGTACAAATATACATACATATTGACACTGGTTATCAAAAATTAAGGAAAAGTCACAAAAATAGTGATTACTCAAAAAGTTACGCGTAGAATTTAGTGAAACTTATACACATTATATAACACATAGGTAGGTATAAAATAGCATAATAAAAGTCGCCAGGCAATAATGGTGTTATAGAAACTAGCATATGTATACAATGTACAAATAGGATGTGTCAATTTGATATACGAAAAGTACCTTTAATATGGCGTATGATTCCCCTGAGAAGCAATACAGCACATACAGTGATGTCTGATGCTGTCAATTATGCGTTCTATGAGTTCGGCAGGAAGTGAATGCCATTGCTCTTGCAAAGCAGTTGACACCGTAGCTAGGATCCAAGAAGGAGGATAGAGAGCAGCTATACGTCGCCCTAAAGTGTCCCAAACATTCTCGATAGGATTCAGCTCCTGTGATCGAGCTGCCATCCATGCCCTGAATTGTTTCCTTCTCAAGATAAGCATCCCCGATGCTAGCCGTGTGTGGTCTCGCGTTATCGTCTTGTAGCACGAAAGCATCACATATTGCCCCGGCATAAGGGCGAACATACGCGTCAAGGATGTCATCTCTATAGATGTGAGCATTCACATTTCCACGGGGAAAGACATGGAGGTCTGCGCGTCCACCCAAAGAGATACCACCCTAAACACATACATTGCCGGATCCGTATGCATCTCTTTCACGGATGTGTGATGGATGAAAACGAGTTCCAGGTTTTCTCTAAATCAAAATACGCCTACTATCGCTTTGGAGGCTAAACCGGGACTCAACTGCTGTGGACATGTTGACGTGTCCACTGAAAACGTTCCCGCCTATGGCGTGAAGTGAGCGGGACGCAAATGGCTAGTCGCCTCGCAAAAAGACCACATTCGTGAAGCATTCTAAGCACGGTTGACGTCGATACCAACTTTCCGGAGCTGGCAGCGAGGGAGGATCTGAGTTCAGATGGAGTTTCGGTTCTATTCCTTCGTGCGCATAATGACAAATATCGGTCATCGGCACTCGTCGTAATGTATGGCCGTCCTTGGCTGAACCTCCTTGATTCCTAATATGTGGTTAGAAATTATTGCCAAAGTCTATGAACTACAGACGGACTCACATTTAGCCATCTGGCCACTTCTGTCTGACTTTGTCCTGCCTCTAGTATCCCAACAGCTCGCCATTACACTTCTTCGGTCAAATGATTCCTGGAGGTCATTGTTACAATTTGCCTATGCCATATGTCTAATCTCACCCTCGCAGCGACAATTGCCGCATTGCTCTGAGACATGCACTTTTATGCTCCTCGCAAATGATGTATTCCGACTGCAGCGCCAATATTTTGCATAATTTAGTATTGTCCAGCACGTTTTAATGAACAACATATTCAAATTTTAAACATATTGGCCTAGTTTTGAACGTGTTATCCCTATTTTTTTGATTTTTCCTTAATTTTTGATAACAAGTGTGTGTGTGTGTGTGTGTGTGTGTGTGTCTGTTAGATAGGTTTTGAACGTACAAAGTAATATTAGTTCTAAAATATAGGCAACATTTTTTTCGAAGTTAAGTCAATTTCAGGAACACAATCTCAAATGAAAATATTTTGATGAAAAACTCCAATAGAAAATCATTTTGAGGAACAAAAATGCACTCAGTGAATGTCATGGTTGAACATAAAATATTATTTATATGAATCAAAATATCCTACAAATAAATACTGAGTGAATGTAATATACCAACTCCAATAATTAATAGCTCACAAAATGTGGGAAAAACAGTCTCTTTATAGTTACGGTCTGATCTCAAATGCGTATTAGAGAGTTTTAATGTTTATAGATAAGTGTTTGAAAAAGATAAAAGCAGATCAGTGAGCAATTCACGTGCAAGAAGTTCCTTACTACACGAACCGGATACTGAAGAACGTTGGAGAGAAGCAAAAAGAAATAAAGGCAGATATTTTCGTTCTAATTGGGGCAATCGGGGAAAATGAAAAGAACGCCTCAGGAATAAATTTTTAGAATAGTGAACAAGTGCAAATGCAAATATGAAAACATGCATACGTTTATTTATTTTATTTTATTTTTTGTAGTTCAGAGCAGTAAATTTTAACGTTCGTTAGTTTCAGTGTTAAATATAGACCACTGCAGTTATTTCGAATTTAATTAGACATCGAGCGGAAGGTATCGTGGAATTATTAAAACATTTATTTTAAAATCAGAGTCAAAATTTTCTTTTTGTATCTCGCTTTAGAAAACAGTGGTTGGTTGAGAGCTCTATGGTCAACTTTTGCTACTCGAGTGCCAATTAGACCAGGAACTGCAGTTTAAAACCGGATCAGAACGGCTACAAACATCCATGCAAACATCGGAACTCGTAACCACAGCTTCTGAGATGTGGCTGTACATTTATGTTTAAACTTACTTATGGCTTTGAGCTTTTTTTGAATTTTTATCCATTAGTAAAGACTTCAACCCTTCGGTCTTACATAAAGCCCTCAAAGAATTAAATTCATCCCCAACGGTGTCCACTCTAATAAAATTTAATATTAAGTCCAATTGTTATTAATAAGTCAGAGATCCACTTAATAGACCAACCGTTTCTTTTGGTAAAAATAAATACCGTTTCTTTATAGATTTAAAATTACACTTTAAAACTATAAAGTTAAGCTCGTTCATACGCTTAACTTTATAGTTTTACATTTATGTTTAGACTTACTTTATGGCTTTGAGCTTTTTTAAAATTTTTATCCATTAGTAAAGACTTCAACCCTTCGGTCTTACATAAAGCCCTCAAAAAATTAAATTCACCCCCAACGGAGTCCGCTCTAATAAAATATAATATTAAGTCCAATTGTTATTAATAAGTCAGAGGTCCACTTAATAGACCAACCGTTTCTTTTGGTAAAAATAAATACCGTTTCTTTATAGATTTAAAATTACACTTTAAAACTATAAAGTTAAGCTCGTTCTACGCTTAACTTTATAGTTTTACATTTATGTTTAGACTTACTTTATGGCTTTGAGCTTTTTTAAAATTTTTATCCATTAGTAAAGACTTCAACCCTTCGGTCTTACATAAAGCCCTCAAAAAATTAAATTCACCCCCAACGGAGTCCGCTCTAATAAAATTTAATATTAAGTCCAATTGTTATTAATAAGTCAGAGATCCTCTTAATAGACCAACCGTTTATTTTGGTAAAAATAAATACCGTTTCTTTATAGATTTAAAATTACACTTTAAAGCGATAAAGTTAAGTTCGTTCATACGCTTCATGAAAGCTCAATAACTTTATCATTCTACAGGTGTTTAGAACATTATTTGCATAATTTTAATGTGCCGTTTCTGAAAATAAACGTACTAAAGATAAACGCAAAATTATCGTTACTGGTACGTCAAAAATTGAGAAATCTCTAAAGCAATGATTGTTAAACATTCTTCGGAGTTTGGACTCCGAAGAATGTTTTCGGACTTTTACTAATTCTTCGGAGTTCGGACTTCGAAGAATTAGTAAATGTATATTTATGCTAAAATATTCGCTATAGTAACTTTCTACTTGCTTTTGATGTTCTTGAAAACTTTTCCTATTTTTACTAATTTCTCAGTTTTAGTAAATGACATGTAAATTTTACTTCCAGCTGATGCCTGGAAAATGTATACTCCTTCAAATGTTTCTTAATAATCCATTTTTGGGATTTTAAAACAATTGCTTAAAAAATTGCTTAAAAAATTTCCCACCTTCTCCTTCTACTAGCACCTGCGCGACCACCATGGTCGCTATTAGTTTCATATTTTCTTTTACAAAACAACTCAACTGAAAGTAACATATGTAAGGAATATTACCATCACCTGCCATCATAAATATACGTTGTTAAGGGGTACTCTCTTTAAGGCTGATTCTAAAATATCTTGATTAAAAAATGCGAATTTCCATTACTTCAGAACAGAGTTAAAGATAAGACTTGGGAAACCCAACACCAATGATTTTATAAATTACATCCCTCTCTGTATATACTATTTTTCAAAATTAAGATATCTACACTTTATCGTTACATCAAATAAGAAATTTTTGGGGAAAATTTTTTTCACTGAAAAAAAGGAGTAAAAATTCGGCAAGTACTAAAATATAACATTGATTACATCACCCTCTGTGTGTTCTATTGTTCACAATTCTGATATCTATACTTAAACATATAAAATAATAAATTGTTGGGAAAATTTCCTCACTTATAAAAGGGAATAAAAATTCAGCAAGTACTGAAAAATGTGTAGAAAATTAACTATTACTGGCTATCGGCTGCTCTGACGGCGACGGTTAAGCCTAACCTCGCCTCATTTATGCTCTATATTCCACGCCTGTCTCTTAATGAATTCTTCCTCCACTTTCTTTCTTGAGACTGTTCCCAATTCTCACTTGATCGTGCAGCTCGCTTTCGAGCATCGTGATTTCAGTGCATAAATCCATGTTGATCCGCGGTTGCAAATTGCGGACGGCCGTTAATGTTTACATCTGGTAGTTGCAGCCGTTGCCATTCGGAGTGTAGAAATATCGTCGATTTTTGTGCCGCATAACTACGCATTTTATACATAAATATAGATCTTACTTTATTTCAGTGGTCCTCAACCTGGTCCCTACCGGCCACTAGTGGGCGATTCAAGCTTTCAGGGTGAGCGGTGGGAGTTTTCGTCCGTTGTTGCAATGTTTTTTTCTTCCTCCATCTATGGAATGCAACTCAATACATATATATATACAACTCAAGAATAGAAGCAGTAGCCATCCGTAGCTATGTATATATATCTATGTATAAATATACATAATGCATAAATAAAAAGGTAAATTTAAGTTGGGTGACCCAGTTGGCAGGAGGAGCGTGTCAGTGATAAGAAAGTCCCTGGTTCGATTCTCGTCTCTGCAAATCCCCCACCGTGTTCACTAATGGTGGCCAGGGCACACAAAATAGGTCGTCGCTGCAATATTCTCCAAGTTCTCAAATTTATCTCTGAATGCGTGGGGTCAAGTCTTCCGATCTCGTCACTTGACTCGGTTCAAAATTACGGGACCGGTCATTTAGCCAAGTCGACCCTTGTGGTGCTAATTCAAAACAGGAGCAGCCCCTTTCAGCCCAATAGCCTATTAGGACCAGGTGAATGGAACCTTCAGCCAGGGGGCTTTAGCAACAACAAAAAATCCTCTCCTCTAAAAATTTCTCCGACGGCCGAAGGGCTAAGGCGTAGCATTCGGATCATATCTTGGAGATTCGAGTCCCACTGTGGACATGGATGTTTGTAGCCGTTCGGAATCCGCTTTAAACTGTAGGTCCCGGTGTAGGATCCCTCGTGTAGGAAAAAATTGACCGTAGAGTTCCAAACGAAACCAAGCGTCTAAAAATTACTTTGAGCTTGCGCTAAATTTAGTCACTGCGGATATGCACCGTTGGGCGGTAACGGAATTTTGACATCGACAAAAATACAAAAGTGGGCGGTAAGTATTAAAAAGATGACGACCCTTGCTTTGTATGTTTGTTGGCTTTCAGGTGTGTCATTTTGCAAGGTCTTGAGATCATTTATTTGACTCCCCCATACATCTGATACAAAACACCCTTAAATTTCTCCGCTCCTGCACACACCCACTGGGTCCTTCAGGAAAATCCTGTTTTTCCCTCCTTTATATCAGAGTGTTTAACGATGTTTTTTTTTTGTGAATTTGAGCAAAGAGACAATCCCATCAAACTCACCCCCACCTGAAAAAGGAAGATGTTATAAGTTCTAGCATCTTCATTGCGGAATAGAAGAAGTTCCTATTTTATGTTAATCTCAGTTTGAATTCATCACCATTGCCCCTAGGGTATTTTCTGAATAAAAAAGGCAATTGAGAAAAAAACGCAAGCAAAAATATTATTTATTTGTAAGTTTCAATTTTTCTGTTAAAAGGATGTTTTGTTCAGACTAAAAATTGAAAACTTAATAATACAGAGATATAGAAATATGTCTGATTGAATGATTATAAGATTATCCAGTTAATACATGTAGATGTTTTGAGAACAAGTAAATATTTATATACAATATTATGCTTAACATATAAAATTTTATAACTTGTTATGTATATATTAACTAGCTGAATACTCGTGCTTCGCTACGGAGTACATTCTAATTAAATACAGCGGTCAATGTATGCAATTAATGCCAAAAAAATATTTATAATAAATACAACAGTCAAATACAACAGTCAATGTCTGCAATTAATGCCTAAAATAATATATATTTATGAAAAATCGTAACGGACATTTTTATAGACAAAATAATGTAGAAGAAAATATTCAAATTAAATCTAATAGAACATACTAAAGAATATAGTACAGTTAATAATATAGTACAGTTTGAGAAACATTTATTTTACTGTATTTTAATAATTTTGGATAATGTCCAATCGTCTGCAGCGTTAGAAAGAAAAAATATATTATTTTTTTGTCAATTTATTCCGTTATTATTCATGTGACGCAAAATTAGTTATCCCAAAAAGAAAAGAAACCACGTGATCAGGATTTAATAAACTAAATTCTAAAAATTAATCTTTAAAATTTCACCAAAAATCAGAAAATGGAGGTAAAGATTCGAAAAATATTTCATTTGAAAAGAATTTTTATTATTTTTCTCGTGATATAAATTTTATAACCATCAGATTATTATTTTAAATGCAAACTTAAAAGAATGTTACAAAAATAGCTTAAAAATTTAATTTTAAAAATCTAAAGAGAATTTTTTTAAAAATCTTTCTTAATGCACCTCTACACTGAAGAATAATCGCCATGCAAAATTTCAACCCTTTAGGTCCAGCGGTTTGGTCTGTGCGTTATATGTCAGTCAGTCAGTTATGGAACTGTTTTATATACAGTATGCCCACTAAAGTCCCTTCCCACCCTCTTAACTTCGGAACGGCTGGTGCCATATTCATAAAAGTGGTGTGTAGGTATAGTAAGGTAGCCATGCGCTACTGAATGAAAACACCTACCGCGCCACCTGGTGGAAAACTGCGGAGTTAGCATTCCTATCTCGAAAACGGAACGAGATAGGGAAAAAATGTGATATACAAAGTTGTAGAAAATCATCGATTTAGTACTAAAAGATACCTTGTGGACATAAATTCGAAGAATAGAATGGTTAAAAAGCGCATTTGTTTTTTCGTGATTTCCTACACTGTGACGTTACGAAACTTGAACGGAAGGAGAAATGATTATCTTTCGGGCAAAACACGACACCGTAATGACAGTGAGAAGTTTGAACATCTCAAATAAAGGTATATTGTTATAACTAGTTGTTTTTATCATTCTCAAATCGTTTTGTCACGTCACAATGTAGGAAATCACGAAAAAATAAATGCGCGTTTTAACCATTCTATTCTTCTCATTAATGTCTGCAAGGTATCTTTTTGTAATAAATCGATGATTTTCTGCAACTTTATAAATCACTTTTTTTCCCTATCTCGTTCCGTTTTCGAGATAGGAATGCTAACTCCGCAGTTTTCCACCAGGTGGCGCGGTAGGTGGTTTCATTCAGTAGCGCAGGCTACTTTACTATACCTAGACACCACTTTTATGAATATACCAGCAGCCGTTCCGAAGTTAAGAGGGTGGGAAGGGACTTTAGTGGACACACTGTATATAGAGATTTACAAATTACAAGTCTAAGGAAACAGGATAGTTAATGTTCTCATATGTAAGTAACCAACAATATTTTGCTTCAAATAAGATGGCACATACATTTGTCGTAACCTTTCAGATTTTACCTTTTGACTCATCTTGCAAGTAAATGGTAATGAATCTCTTCGCTACCATTGGATTGACATTGAACAAAGAAACTTAATAATAAGACTTTTTCATATAGGGGAATTTGTAAATCAGAACTTATTAGTTAAACCCGTGAGCGGGCGCGCCAATTTTTGGAACACCAGCAGGCGCGCGTGGCACAAAGTGCAATATCTCTTTCAAACTTTATTATTCCTTTTGTAATAAACTTTTTTTTTCAAATTCAAAATAATAATTCTGCGTTTTATGACAAGATATAATGTTGACGATATTAAGATATATTTATAATTAAAGGTAAAAAAATGCAGATACAATAGCCTTATTTCAAAACTGTGCGGTTAATTGGATCTAGGACAACTTGCGAATCTATTTCTATTATGTCCAAAAGCCTAAAAAATAATGAGATTTTTCCATCTTCGTGATATGCAGGATACCGTGTAATAGCTGCACATTTGATCGAGTACATCAACTCCTGCTTTTGTCGTATTGTAATCCTTTATAATCATTGGTTTATCACCGTTAAATCACGATTACCAATGAATGGAAAGGAATACAAGGGTCAGAAAATCAGACCTGCATTAGAAAGGGTGCAGCTATAAATAGAAACTGCTTAGAGCATTCAATCCTTACATGTAAAAACAAACCATTCAAAATTACGAAAATGTTGCACTCTGTACACGTGAGCGCCCGCTGAAGGGTTAAGAAAACAGGACGCTTAATGTAACAAAAATATTTTGCTTCAAATAGGTTGGTCGTAAATTTGTCGTAAGCTTTCAGGTTTCACCTATTGACACAAATATGATTTTAAAAAGTTTCTTTCGCGCAGATGGTAGCAAAGCTCTTAGCCGCTATTGGTTTGTCATTCGGCAAAGAAACATAATAATTATTGAAACTATTATTTGCAAAATTCAATTCAACTAAAAGCACATACGTCGATCCATTACACTACGGAATACAAATATAGAACTGATTGATATCTGAGTACGTGCGAGACGAAACAATCAATTTTGTCAAAAATATTGGAATATCATTTAGGAATATATGCATGATAAACCGATTAAGACAAAGGAAACGTTTTCGGGAAAAAACTTTACAAAAACTGGATTTCTGTTTTATTTCTTTCATTATCGAAACCATTTGTATAACCAAATGCTCATAGATCTTTTTATATTCTGCCTATCTTGTGTTTTCAGTATTGAAAACATTTGTAACTAAATGTGGAAAATATAAATTAGTTCTATATTTATTAAATGGAGTACTAATAACTTTATCAGACAAACAGAATATCTACCTGTATATATCTCTTACTCTGTGTTCTTCCAGTTTATTCTTATCTAAATATAAACTTATGAAGGTGGGCGTGGTGACCCGGTTGGCAAAGGCGTCGAGCCACGGATCTGAACGTCCCTGGTTTGATGCTCGCGCTACAAATCCACCACAGTTTTCACTAATGGTGGCCGGGGCACTTAAAATAGGTCATGGCTACAATGTCCTCCTAGTTCTCAAATTTACCTCTGGAGGTGCGGGGTCAAGTGTTCCGGTCTCGTCACTTGACTCAGTTCAAAATTAAGGGGACCGATGTTCTTCGAGGTTAAATCAGACTTCAGCCCTAGTGGTACCTCGCTTTAAAGTGAAGGTGCTTACTACCCTTCGCCGAGGACCTAGGTCCTTTGGACTTGGTGTAGACTTTCCTACCCCAAGTTGATTGGAAAATACAACAACAACTTATGAAGGTAAATGTCAGTACCTTTGGGAAAGGGCAGAAAGCTTGTTGAAAACTCGTGCATCATAAACACGTCATTAAATTTTAAATTAACTAAAAGAATGGCTTTATGTTTCGGACTGATGAATAGTTCATCGTCAGGCAGAGGACTATTAGGTGAGATTGTCAATATGAACTATTACCGTTTGCGAATTGCTCAAAGTGGCAATCGCATCTAATGCTATTCGATCTGATAATGAAACGTTAATTAGTACGAAACATGCGGCCATTCTTTTGATATATTCTAGATTTGTAGAGGTTTTTATTACGTGCCAGTACTCTTGGATAGATAAGTATGTCAGTTAAAATGTTTTCGTGAGCCTCCACCCATACCCCGCCACACGCACATATCTCTTTATGTATGTGTGTATAATTTTATACTTTTTCTATATATTTACATGCATACATACATACACACACACACACACACACACTACATATATATAGATAGATAGATAGATAGATATACGTGAATATACTGCCATCAAAAAGTTAAGGTATAGCATGTTTTTTGAAGCTCACCATTAAAATATATGAAGTAACACTAAAATTCATAGTTTATATGAATGATAGTATCGAACGTTAAGTAAACTTAAGCAAAAAAACTTGGTCAGCACTTTAATTTTAAACAATTGTCACTTATATAAGACTAAGAAAAAATGTGAAAAAATCAAACTTTCCTGACTTTGCGTGTAAGTATTGAGCATAATTGTTTATTTTCAGTTTTTTTTGGCAATTTCGTTAACAGTACCCAGGAGAATCTACCAATGTCTCGGAGAAGTCGCTTACGCGATTCATTAAGTTAGCAGACGATCAGATGGATGGAAATGTGATTTCACAAGCTGATGCTGTTTTCACAAGCTGATGTATCCTATTTGATGCCAGTTCAACGACTGTGGAATCAGTTAACATCAGAAGATTCTGTGTCTAGAACACATGTTCCAGGCCGACCACGAGTTATAACACATGCGGGAGACTGCTTTCTAGCTCTTTCGGCCCGAAGGAGGAGAAGCATTACTGTGTATCAGCTTGTTTCAGATCATTTTATAGCTTCAGCGAAAGAATATTCGCTACTACGGTGCAAAAACGCCTTCACAATTGTGGTCTCTATGCAAAACGACCATTTGTGTGTCCCACTTAATCGGCGATAGAGAAGTGCCCGTTTAAAAAGGGAAAGAGACGTGCCCGGGAAAGAGACGTTTCCTGGACCAGACAGCAATGGATCTGTAGTATTCACAGATGAGTCCAGGTTCAGCCTAGACGGCGGTTCAGGGCGTCTACTGAACTGAGAAGAACAAAGGTACCAAATCCAACCAATCCAACATTGCTGAAAAACACAGTTACAGAGCTGATAGTATCATGGTTTGGGCAGGAATCTCTCTCGGTGGTCACACTGACCAGCATGTGTTCCATAGAGGAACTCTGAGTGGTGTAAGATATCGGGACGAGATCCTTGATCAAAATGTCCGCCCATATGCCGCTGCTGTTGGCAACGAATTCATTCTAATGGATGATAATGCAAGACCTCACCGAGCTGGGCTTATAGAGGATTATCTTGAGAACCACGATTTGGAGCGAATGGAATGGCAAGCTTGATCGCTTGACCTGGAATTGATACAGCCTGTTTAAGGTTACCTTGGCAGACACGTTGCTGCTTTAAGTTCTCTTCCAAGGTCGTTATATGAGCTGGAACAAGGTTTACTCCGTGTCTCGTCTTCGCTTCCTATTTCGGTATCCGACAACTTAATTGGCAGCATGGAAATTCAGTGCCGTCAATGCATTACAGCTAGGGGTGGACATATTCCTTATTAGAAACATATTTCCATGTTTCCATGACATTTTTCCACATAAAACTGTTGTTCCGACTAGAACTATTTGAATCTCGCGGAATCACGTCACTTGTGACGCTAAGCTGTTCAGCGCGCATGGGCTAGTTATGTAACTTTTTCTTTCTCTTTTATGTACAGCAGATTAGATTTAGATTTCGAATAGATAACATGTGCTTTAACATTTTATTAAATTTTATTCTCAAATTTTCTCAGCGTAGAATTTCTTTTGAGCGTATTTTTGATTTAGATTATGGATAAGCTGAACCACACATTCAAATAGATTTAGAAAGAGATTTAGATTAAGGGATTTTAGAAACCTACCACTGAACGCCGAGAACAACTGTGATGTACTGTTTTCTCCAATAATGGAATTTTCTGCTAAGAGTGCTTTTTTCCTCTAACTTATGTAAATTATGTAAATTGTATAAATTTATTTGTCGCAATTAATAAAAAAATGAATAGTGCACATTTCGTCCAAATTTCTTAAATTTCTGTTCAATTCTTTTTAAATTAGACATAAAAAACATGTTGTACAAGAACTTTCAGAGGGCAGTATATATATATATATATATATATATATATATATATATATATAAACTTTAAAGTACTGTGCAATAAAAGTATCTAGGGATAAGAAAGTAACAATAACACCGATTTTTAAATTTCCTAGTATAGTGTGGAGAGTAAAATTTAAGTAAAAAAATCCTTTTAACTAAGTATAATAATGTATAGTATAAATTAATACTACTTATTTGTGTTCAGGATGACTCCCACTAAATCATTTTAAAAATTATTCACTTACGTATGTAAAACTATTTCCATCATGAATCTCTCCATTATTATTATATTAGTTCGATTAGTACCTTTCGAACTTCAACAACAACAAAAATTCACAATATCACAAGAATCATGTCTACACATTATTCCAAAAAAAAAAGGCAGTCATTTCTTTCTAAAGTATTCTCTAAAGGACGAGCAAGAAGCCTTTGACTAATCAAAATGAAAATCCGTTCCATTTTACCCCCCACCCCCACCCATGGGACCGATGCAAAGAGGTTTTTAAGCCCACTCACCCTTTTTTCTGTCCTTCCCTAGCCACTGAGAAATCCATGTCCTGGGCGACTAATTTAGGAATTATCTCTTTCTCATCTGAAATCTGATAGGAGACTCACGTTCCACTCTTTATTTACCTTGTTAAACGAGGTTATTTCTTTTGCTCTTCAGGCCTATCCGTCACTGTTGAAAGCTACTGGTAAAGTGCCTAACTGTTAATTTCTCTAAAGGTTATGCGAATTCTCCTTGAATGTAAAATTCTTGTATTTCTAGTTCAAAGTATGAAAGGTACCTCTTGGGAAACTCTGAACTCGGTGTTTTACATCTGTAGTTAAAAAAAAATACTTTTTCAACTTCGTCGACATTTAAGGTTATACAGGAATTTATGCTTTTTTTAGAAAGTGTTATTAAATACACATCCGCATACACAAAGGCACAAACACACACAAACAAACACACACACACACACACACACACACAGAAAGAAACAAATACAAACACACACACAAAGAAATAAACAAACTAACAAACATACACACACACACACACACACACACACATATGTATATATATATATATATATATATATATATATATATACTGGTTATCGAAAATTAAGGAAAAGTCACAAAAATAGCGATAACTCAAAAAGTTACGAGTATAATTTAATGCAACTTGAATAAAATAGCATAAAAAGAAATCACCAGACATTTATGGTGTTATAGAAACTAGTATATGTATACAATGTACAAATCGGATGTGTCAGGGTGGTATAGGAAAACTACCTTTAATATGGTGTATAATCCCTCCGAGAAGCAATACAGCACATACAGAGATGTGTGATGCTGTCAATTATGCGGTCTATGAGTTCGGTAGGAAGTGAGAGCCACTGCTCTTGCAAATCAGTTGAAAGCATGGATAGGGTCCAAGGAGGAAGATTGAGAGTAACTATACGTCGTCCAAAAGCGTCCCAAACATGCTCGATAGGATTCAGGTCCGGTGATCCAGCTTTCCACTCCATGCGCTAAATTGTTTCCTGCACAATATAAGCTTTCACGATACGGACCCTGTGCGGTCTCGCGTTATCATCCTGTAGCACGAAAGCATCACCCATTGCCCCGGCATAAGGGTGCACATAAGCGTCAAGGATGTCATCTCTATAGGTGTGAGCATTCACATTTCCACGGGGATAGACATGGAGGTTTGCCCGTCCACCCAAAGAGATACCACCCCAAACACAGACACTGCCTGATCCGTATGCATCTCTTTCACGGATGTGTGATGGATGAAAACAAGTTCCAGGTTCTCTCCAAATCAAAATACGCCTACTATCACTTTGCACGCTAAACATGGACTCATCCGTAAACAGAAAAGCTCCCCGTTGATCACGTTTCCAGTGGACATGTTGATGTGCCCACTGCAAACGTTCCCGCCTATGGCGTGGTCTGACTTTGTCCTGCGTATAGTCTCCCAACAGCTCGCCCTCGCAGTTCTGCGGTCAAGTGATGCCTGGAGGTCACTGTTACAATTTGGCTCTGTCAGATGTCTAATTTCAACCTCGCAGCGACAATTATCTCCTGTCTCTGAGTCATGCACTTGTATGCTCCTCGCAAATGACGTATTCGAACTGCAGCGCCACTATTTTTCTTAATGTAGTATTCTTCAGCACCTTTTACTTAACAACATATTCAAATTTTAATCAGTTTGAACTAGTCTTGAAAGTGGTATCCCTCTTTTTGTGAATTTACATTAATTTATGATAACTACTGTATATATATATATATATATATATATATATATATATATATATATATATATATACCGGGTGGTCATAAAGAAACTCTGCCGATATATGGACCTCTAGCGGCAGTTTCGTTCAACCTATCGAGATTAGATTTCACATATAACTTTTCAGAGGTATGTGCTCACGATAGAGAACGGCAGCACAGTTCGTGTAACAGTCGGCTGTAACAGTTCGTGTATCACAAAAAACTGACGCGTAATGCACGCACAAGAAATCAGCTCTGCGAATAGCTAACAAAAACACGATCACAGAGCTTTTTATCGGTTTTCTACGCTGAATATCTGGCGAACGGCGTTCTGTGATAGGTTTCTAGCCTCGTATATATTTATATCTATTTATATTCTCGTATATATATATATATATATATATATATATATATATATATATATTTACTTATTTATTTATTTATTTATTTATTCATTTATGTTAATTATTATGCCCTCCATTATAGCATTTAAACTCCCTTTCCTAAACCAATCCCCAGTAATATTAATTTATCGCTTTAAAACCCTTAGCCACAGAACTTCCCATGAATCGCATGCCTTTGCATTTCTACAAGTGTATATGTCCCAGTTCAGGAGTGGGTTAACCTCGCGAGCATCTAAATCTGACAAAACCCTACAAATAATAGTCACATGTCTACCTCGCACCCGCGTTTAACGTTGAAACTTGGTATTATTCCGAACCGTTCTTCTGAAACGAAAGGATGTACTTTTGATGCTCTAATAAACGATTGGACCCGACTTCTTCCAAATTTTATTTTATTCCTTTGAGGTTTAGTCTAGCTCCAGCCATGTTAATATTGTACATACACTTGGTACATGGGTATATTACTTAATTACACCCACACAGACAGGTATATATATATATATGTGTGTGTGTGTGTGTGTGTATGTGTGCGTGTGTGTGTGTTCTAAAGACTGAAATAAGCATATTTTAGACTTGTTAGATGTGCTAAAACGTAATTATTACCCCGATAGTATTTCCAAGCACATAACTGGTTATTTTAAATTTAATGTATAGCTTGTTCTGTTGCAATTAATTAGTAATACAAACTAATAAGATTAATAAGAGTAAAGAACTACTAAATATTAAATTTAATAAATAATAATTAAATTCTTAAGTAAAAATAATATTAAAAAATAAATAATAAAAATAACTCTTAGTCATAAAAAAAACTAATTTAATTTAGGTAATTTGTCCTATAACACAGTCTCCTTTGTAAGTCTGTCCTGTGTTTCCATTTGCTCCATGGTTGCAAGTTTTGTGACGTCAGTCTTCTTGCGGTTTCCTATTCTTAACTTCTACTTTGTCTATCACCAGGCTTGGCGTTCTTTGATTAAGTAACTAGTTACTCAATTCTTCTGTTTCTAATGGATTGTACGGTGTCTAAGTATGTTTATTGTTTATATCATACTTATCAGAAACAATCCATTGGTTTTTAGACAGTATCGGTACCGCTGATGACGAGATACTGTATAAAACATATTTAATACTTATCTTTTCAAGTTTTTAGTTCCTGGTTACAAGTAGCTTCAGAGCTAATACTGGTTTTTCACTTTCAACTTTGTCCTATATATATATATATATACTAGCTGAAAATCCGCGCTTCGCTACGGAGTACATTCAAATTAAATACAACGGTCAACGTATGCAATTTATGCCAAAAAATAAATATATATATTTATAATAAATGCGATGATCAATGTATACAATTGATGTAAAATATATATCTATCTATATATATATATATTTATAAAAAAATCGTAAGGGATATGCATTTTTTTGGATAATATCCAATCGTCTGCTGCATTAGAAAGAGAAAAAATATTTTTTTTGTCTATTTAGTTGTTACGCACGTGACGATAAATATATTGAAAGTACCAGAAAAAGAAATCACGTGATCAGCATTTAATAAATTAAATACTAAAAATTAATCTTTAAAAATTCACCAAAAATCAGGAAATGGAGGTAAAAATTCGAAAAAAATTTCATTTTAAAGGAATTTTTATGATCTTTCTCTTGATATAAATTTTATAACCCTCAATGTATTATTTTAAATGCAAACGTAACAAAATTTTAAAAAACAGCTTAAAAATTTAATTTAAAAAAATCTAAGAAGAATTTTTTAAAAATATTTCTTAGTGTACCCCTACACTATTAGAAGAATCGCCATGCAAAATTTCAGCCCTTTAGGTCCAGCGGTTTGGTCTGTGTGTTGTATGTCAGTCAGTGAATGAATGAGTCAGTTACGGAACTGTTTTATATATATAGATATTTTAATGGGTGTTTAATTGTTTTAGTGAATATTCCGCAATAACTAAAATTGTTAATCTTGCTCATTAAATGATTAGTATCAAGGTAGTTAAATTTGGGGTGTATTGCCAATATATAAATTATTTAACATACTACCTGATTGTTTGATCGATTAGTCTCATCTTCTTGAATTGCGTTGTGTTCTTAAAATAATCTAATCATCTGATTGAAATTGTAAATGGATAGATTTATTGAATAGACCAACACATATAAATACATTACAATACATGTCATAACTGTTATCCTAACTACCTTATTTAATTCTTCTATTTTTTCACTATCTATACATGGACTTCATTGTACTCAACTACATATAATTAACTTATTTATCACTGAGGTATTATTTAAATTGTTAATGGATGAGTGGTAGATAGGCACAGTATCATAGGATCAATGATTAACTGCCACACGTATCTTTACTGACGCTTCATTTGTAGATATGGGCACGCGTCTAGAATCACGTTGAACCTCGGACGGCTATAAAACAGTCGGGGGGTCTATCAGGTAGCTGATGGCGGAACGTCCTTCATTAGGTCCCCAGGGAGCGGGTAGTCATTCTTTCGTGTAGCGGTAAGTTCTCGGGAATCGATCTGTCATCCGTCGGGTCGGGGGGCTCTTCTCGTAGCAAAACTCCCAGTTCTGGTTCAGGTTCGCTGTCGATGGGTCAACCGTCGGGCATCACCTCTTTCCAATATCACTCTTTCAGCTGACTGGGTAGAGCTTTCATTACGTATCCGGACATTCGGTCATCCTGCTTAGGCCAAACAAAATCTCTGTGTCATCTTTATCCCGCTTCTTTTTTTATATCTTTCTCTTCTGCCGCTAACTCCTCCTATATTCTCTTGATTGGGCCCTTATTTTTTCTGGGAGTTTCTATCCCACCTTGCTGAAGGCGTGTCTCATAATATCATTATCACTACTTTTCCCGGGACCGCATTTGAACTATGCCACTCTCCTCTTACTTCCGACCTCGTATTATTTCGACTAAGTCATCTTTCTTCCGTCTCACATGCGTCCCTATTCACCTTCTTCTTTCCTAAAGACCTATTTTTCTTTTCAAACATTTCCCCCTCTGTAATCTCTTTTCCGTGCGATAATTGCTCCGTTCCACTTGAATCATCTGGCGTCTCCTAATAGCCTTTTTACTCCTTCAAGATCTAGCTATCTTCGCCGCCTATTCACCTCCTGTATCCATCAATATTCTCTTTTACCCTCTTCTATGGTCTATTATTTTCCCCAGTTCGCTTCATCTTCCGACATTTTCAAAGGTCCATTCATTATACTTTTTACTCTATATAATGTCACTGTTTAACCGTGACATATATATATATATATATATATATATATATATATATATATGTGTGTGTGTGTGTGTGTGTGTGTGTGTGTGTGTGTGTGTGTGTGTGTGTGTGTGTGCGTGTGTGTGTGTGTGTGCGTGTGAGTGTGTGTGTAATTATAAATCACTATAAAATTCAGATTATTACATTTTAATATTATAAACACCATAGTTTACCTCGAAATTATTGTCTTCCATGCCGAGAAATCGAGCTAAAATCTACAGTCACGAAAGAAGCTCTCATTCAATATTTTGTGTCACGTTTCTATCTCATTCCATATATCGTCAGAGACATTGGATGCTAATTTATACATTTATTTATTTTCGACGATGATGATTTTTTACCATGCGTGCCTAACGGTCTACAGTCATACTCGCCAAATGTCCGGTTTCTTATATTTCTAGATTATTAAATTTCAATATTGAAAGCCCTATAGTTTAATTTGTAACTTCTGTCTACAAGGCCTAGTAATGGAGTTAGGCTATTCTACAGTCTACAGCCACAAAGGGATCTCCTATTCAATGATTTCAGTCACGTATTTCTCTCTTTCAATTTGTAGCCAAGGACTCTGGTTACTAATGTATAAATATTCTATTACTTTCTTTATCGAATTTGGTGATTACTATGAAGAGTTTTCATCATGTGTATACATAACAGTTTGGACTCATTCTTTCCAAAGGTATGGCTCAATTTTAAAGACAGTGTGTTGGGACTTGGATGCAAACCTCGGTGACCTTCAGACCTTATAAATATCAACTAAAGGATTCAGTCGAAGAGATGAAGTAATATTAATAACGACTTCACTAACAACCTGATGAAATGTTCCCTGTTCGGTCTTTTCCTATTAACTTCTCTATGAAAGAAAATTCATGAACGTTACCGCCGCAGTGAAACGCTCACAGAGAAATTAGAAAATTGAAACCGATCCAAGATCTTATGTATATTTGACATTGCTGTATATACCAGGAGTGCTCAACATGAACAGTGTTATCAACATTGTGCAATATATATTTATTCATATTTAAAACATCACACACACACACACACACATATATATATATATATATATATATATATATATATATATATATATATATATATATATATATATATATATATATATATATATATATATATATCTTTGTTTTGAAAACGAAAAAAGTAAAAGGTTGCATTTGATATGAAAGACATTTTAAGCGTTGTTTTTCCTAATGTTTTTATTGAATATATCATTCTCAATTTGTTAGCATTATTAACCTTTTCCTTACGGGATGGGATAGCATGTATCCCAAGTTTACGGGCCCAAGAATGAATATATATATATATATATATATATATATATATATATATATATATATATATATATATATATATCCCTTAATGGCCGTTCTTACAGAGGGGGTATGAAATTTCCCTTTCTGAAGAGGGAATTGGAAAAATGGGCCCCGTAATCTAAAGGTTAACATCTCTTGCCGGCATAAAAGATGGAGGTGTAGGCCCCGTTACAATAAACGTTATTTTCAATGTTTTTGGGAAGGATTTAGCAATATTTAAACACTGTAATACAGCTCTTGTTTGCCATTAGTTATCAATAATTGTCTAATTTTATAATATTTAAGTAGTAAGAATAAATTTAACAGTCTCTAATTACATCTCTCTACATTATATATATATATATATATATATATATATATATATCCCTTAATGGCCGTTCTTACAGAGGGGGTAGGAAATTTCCCTTTCTGAAGAGGGAATTTGAAAAATGGGCCCCGTAAGCTAAAGGTTAATATTTCTATATTTCCGAAACAGTTTAAATTGCTTTAAAGATCGTTTTTTCTTTAATTGTTTTGCCAAATTATTCATATTTGGCATATATCGAGCTGCTGCAGTTTGCAGCCTTTCAGTTAAATGTTGCCTTTTCAACATTGAGTGTTTTGTATTTCTTATCCACCTAAATTTAGTACACATGGATTCAAAGCTATAAGTTGTACAAAATATGAGACTTATTCGACAAGCCCCTCAGTTTGATTTTGGATATTTTGATTCTGGCAAAATTTTGAGAAAATATCAGCTAAGGAAGTAATAAAGAGCCGCATTCTGTTCGTGAGCAACAGTTTAGCCACTCCTTCTATTTTCTATATTTATATTTACGATAGAAACAGCCATGAAATGACTGATTTAAAATTATACAATTCCTGGAGATGTTTTTTTTTCAATGCGGATTGCTGTTAAAGTAATCTGGAATACAACTCAACACAATTCCTTACAACCTGGGTTCTCCCCGAATAACAAGGACCTAACATTAAAGCTTCTGTGTATTTTATTCGTTCACCTCAATGTTAATCTATGGAGAAAATTTGACAAGGATTGCTGACTTGGATTTAAAGATTTTTCTAAAAATTTTACTCCGTAATAAAGAAAGAAATTTTACACCTCCAGGCATTAAAAGATTTTCTCCAGGCTCCAGGTTTTTAAAAAAATGTTTAATATTCTTGCCAAAAATCTCGGTAAAAAAAAAAAAATAAAATATAGTCCACATACTAAGAATGCTAAAACTAAAACACACGAACATTTAATTACAAGACATAACAGAACACTCTACATGCTGATACAAATGTAACGAATAAACACTAAACGAACTCCGGAAACATAGTCACATGACATATTAGGTGCTGAAAGATGAGTCTATTTGTGTGTGGGGGAAGGGAGAAAAAGAGTCCGTTACAAATGCAAGTAATATTTTTAAATTTATGTTATTCCGGGTAAAAAAATCTGGCATAGTCTGCTTTAAACGCTTCTAAATTGCATTAGTGGACGAAATTTTGAAAATGAATCCTTTTGCAAGGTGTTGCAAGGTCATGTTGCAAGGTCATGTTTAAAGATTTCTTTTTAATTGTACTCCGTAATAGATAAGGAAATTTTACACCTTGGAGCATTTTTCTTTTTTTAATGCAAATAATATTAAAAAATTTAAATTATTCGGGAGGGAAAATTTCATATAGTTTGTTTTAAATGCTCATAAATTCCTTTGGTTGAAGAAATTTATAAAATAAATCCTGTTGCAAGGTGCACAGAAGTTCAGGCTATCTGAAAATATCATTTTTTATCTGATTTTCAGAATTTTTGTAGCTGTAAACAGCAGACACATTCTCTCCATAGGTAAACATTGAAGTGAGCGAATCCAATAGGGTAAGTACACAGCAGCCTTAAAAGCTTCTGCATTTTCATGTACACACCTTAAAAATTTCCTCCAGCACACACTTTATAATATTCATAATTTACCAATATTCTTAATTTGACAGACGCATTATGCATGTCCGTTAATAGATCATTAGGATAGAGTTCGCGGTGACTCAATAAGAAAGCTCAACCGAAATTTTCAAATTACGTGTTTCAATCTTCAGAGCTCTGGAGCAATCCAATTTTATTTCCCCTGACACCGTTCACAGATTTCAACGAGATGTGAGATTGCTGAGTGTTGCGAGCAACGATAAGCGACGCGTTCTTAAGGGGGAGGAAATCCGATAAATGTATGAAAATACATTACTTATGACACTAAGTTATTTCAGAACGGTGTAAATAAAATACGAACGAAAATGCGGACGAATAGGGGGGGGGAGGGTTGGAAAGAGAGAAAAAATTTGTTAGATTTCAATAAATTTCCCACATAAAAATCCCAGATTACAGGTTGTCGTTTATATCAAAAATAAGAGTGACGCCAGCATATCCTTCCTCCTTTTTTTTCTTTTTTTTTTTTTGAGAGAAATAAAGATGGAATTTCCCTGCAAAGTTGAGGTTGTCCTAATGTAATGACGCAATCTGCTCTGGGTTGGATTCAAAATGGCATTATGGCTATCATTATATCAGTGATCGTTTGTTTTATGACAAATTATAACACTGAAAATTTTTATATAAAACAAGTATTTATATACCTATTTTATACCACCAACAAATTAAATTTATCTCAGCGACAAAATTTAGAAGACATTTAATTATTAGCATTTTACATGCATATATATATATATATATATATATACATATGTATATATATATATATATATATATATATATATATATATATATATATATATATATGTATATATATATATATATGTATATATATATATATATATATATATATATATATATATATATATATATATATATATATATATATATATATATGTGTATATATATATATATATATATATATGTGTATATATATATACATATATATATATATATATATATATATATATATATATATATATATATATATATATATATATATATATATATATATATATATATATATATATATATATATATATATGTGTGTGTGTGTGTGTGTGTGTATATATACTAGGGGCTTCGCCCCTAGGCTCGATACGCTCGCTTTTCGTACGGGGCCTTCGGCCCCTAATAAGGCTTACTCGTAAAAAGGCTTAATAAGGCTAAAAAGGGAACTTTTTACTCGTAAAAGGCCCCTAATTAGTCTTACTCGTAAAAAAAATATTTGTTATTTCAATGGGATATTAACGTGACCGACTACGTTGAAAAAATCGATTTTCGACAATTGTTCGAGTTTCTTTTGTGTGTATGTGTTTCTTATACTTTGGACCTTCCTCTTTCCAAAACTGTTTTTCTTTTTTCTCTGCGTGATTTAGAAGAAATTTTATAGCCATTATAAAACATATCGTTTGATTCGAAATCAAACCGAAAGTAGAACTTCGTAACAGGAAGTTGTCCTAAAATTGCACTAATTTGCTCATTTTCAGAACTTAAATTTAGTTTTTTTTTTCTAATTTGAAGTCTCAATAATGTTTTAGAAACATTCTTAATATTTTTTGGCAGTTATATTATTATTAGTAGTTTATTTTTTTAAAACTGCCAACAATTCAATTCTCGTGATTGCTTGTTTACATTGTCACGCTGATATTTCACTGAAAACAAGAAATATAATATAAAAGATAAGCTCTAATAAAGTAAGCGGTGGTAAATTAATTAATTAGCAATATATAAATCAATAAATAAATTAAATAATATAAAGATATCTATATAAATTTAGTAATTCCTATGTCGATCCCAATTCCGGGTGGATCGGGCTACCAATAGGAAATTCGGCCATATTTGAAAATGTCGAATTCGATGTCATTTTTTTTCATGAAAGTACACAATTGTTACATATTTGGAAAGAGCTGTAAAGACTGATAATTTTTCTTGCGTAAGTTATTCTGTTACTTTAAATGTTTCAGAGATATTTTAATTCTATATGCATACTCCACCTATACAAAACGTAAACATAGCGTGATTCATTTACATCGCAGCGTGATTCATTCACAGCGTGATTCTCACTGAAAAATGAATAACTGACAAGATCTATTTTACCACCATCTTTTGTTTTGCTATTATTGAAGTGTGTATAATGGTTTTCATTGTGATGTTTGAAATTCAGCCTACCAGTGTGACTTTAATACACATTCATCCCAGTGTGAAGTAATATTATATTTGCTTGGTTCCTGCATCTGCGATTGTTTGCATGCTTGATACTATATTTTGTGTTATTGATACTTTACAATAACTGAAGATGGCAACTTCGGTAGATACTTCAGTCAATATGATGGAATACGTTTTAAGTTGTAATTGCGCTGTTGCGTTGATATATTGTGATGTTTGAATTTCAGACAGAAGGAAGTGGAATTTAACTGGGATCGCCGAGTAGGGCATCTCAGTCCATTGTGATATACAAGGGGTGTTCAAATGAAAAGGTACAAAGCGACACTGAAGGTATAATTGAAGAATTATTCAAAAGTAATCACCAGATGCCTGAGCACAACTTTCCCACAGTTTCACGACCTAAGGATTCCCTGTTCCCAAAATTTTTGTGGCTATGGCAAGAGTCAGTCCTCTACCGTGTCCTTCAGTTCGTCGTCCGAATTGAAGCAATTCCCTTTGATTTGTTTTTTAGCAGACCAAACAGATGGAAGTCGCAGAACGACATGTACGGGCTAAAGGGTGGATGTTCAAGCTGCTCCCACTTTAACTTGGCCAGTACACTTTGTGTGACCCTGGAGACACGTGGACGCGCGTTATCGTGGAGCAGAATCACTCTCTCCGTGCGCAGCCCAGGGCATTTGCTCTTCATGGACTTGCGTAGGCTACGCAGTGTCTCACAGTACACGTCACTGTTAATGGTTTTCCGTGCTCGAGGAATTCGATGAGTAATGAGGTCGAATTTCACGAGAAATGTGAACGGCATGATGTCCTCAAACGCACTGCCGCGTCAATTGGACAGAACGCACAACTTCCTCCTTCTCTCCTGCGTCATGTGCGAGCGCCCGCGCATGCGTACAACCACGTCGGACACTACATTCACGTCCTAGATGTCTCACTGCGTTATCCCAAAGTGGCATATTTAAATTTCCACCAGTTTGGTTGTTACGCTGTTTCATACCTTTTCATTTGAACACCCCTTGTATTTTGTTTTTCTAATTCTCAATAAATGTTCCTGTTGTTCAACACCTGGAAATCTTTAATACAAAAGTACCGAACACCTACTGTGCTTAGTTTTTAAATTGATTTTGGTTAATAAAATTGAGATTTTTACTTTTCAGCTTTTAGTGGTTTATTACAAATGTATATATTTTATGTTTTACTTTTCAGGTTTTTTTCCTCCAATGATTAAAGGCTAAATCTAGCTGAATTCTGAGGACTTTAAATATAAATTTATATTTTTTATATTGGATTTTCTTTTTAATCATGCGTATAACATTTCACATGTTTTTTTTCTTATGTTATTTATACTGTGTTTAGTTTTTAAATTTAATTGGTTAACAATTGTTCCACAATTTGACATTTTTATGTTACAGATTTTAGTGGTACAGTTTAGAAAAAGTTTTTGTGTATTACTGCCGAAAGAAATTGTTTTAAAGTTTTTCATGAACCTTAATGTAAATTTATAAGTAATTAACTGATATTAACTATTAGTAATACACTTTTAAAATTCAATAATTAACTTTTTAATTAAATTTTAGTTTAAAATTCAATAATTAACTTAGTATTAACTTTATAAAGTTTATTAGTTTACCTAAATAAAGTTTTTTATTTAAATGTTTTTGTGCGGGATTGTCATTATTTATCGTGTTTATGACCTCAACATCCAATAAAATGGATGTGCTCTCCTGAAATATTAAGAAATTTAAATTCATTAATTTCTTGAAAAACAAGCTTTTTGTTTTAATAAACTTTTGTTTTAATAAACAAGCCCATTTGTTTTAATAAACTATAATTATAAAAAAATATTTAAATATTATGCTCGAGTCTCAAGAGGTTAATGCTGTTCCGTTAGAATTCCACACTGGCACATGAAAATTTATCTTTTTGTAATGCAGGTATGCTCATATCATACCAGGTGGTGGTGGGTGTTAATACGAATAACAAATTTTTCTTTTCGTGGCGTGGGCGAGACTGCAGATTAATAGTGCATTTTATGAAAATTCTCCCTCTCACTGAATCAATTCAAAGCCGTCTGTCTGGTAGACGGATGGCCTGAGCATAGCTGGCCAAAGCCTAAGCATAGCCGAGAGAAGCCCGAGTGGTGTATTATAAATATAATATATATTTCAAACGTTTCTTGAAGTCAGGTAACTTTCAAGAACAGCAAAACAATGTTTGAGAGTTTAACCTTTGTTACCACTCTCTGCTTATCTTCAAGAGTCAAAAACATTTCAAGAATTCAGTATAAAAATAACGGTCGCGCATGAAGTATTTATTTTGATAAATGTACATTTCCCTTTTGACAAAAAAATATTAAACTGAACAAACGAACTTCTAAAATGAAAATGGGAACAAAGATCGTTTGTTTACAATCGTGAAATTGAGTTTTGGTATGATTAATTTACAAATTATTGACTGATTTTAATTGTTTTAGTCTTTTTGTAACCGCCTGAGGGTGGGTAAGGAGAATTTTGAATTTGATTTTAGTTTCTTTTAAATTATTTTTACATCTTTCCTCTGTTAGGGCTAATAGCAAGATACATAGGGCTGATTATCGGGCAATGTAACAGCTTCCATCCATTTACTGTTGTCACCCTTATGCGAAGGGCTTTTCATTAATGTTGAATTATCAGCTTTAAAATTCAATTAAAAATCTAAATTTTAAGATAGAGACTTGAAACGAGGTTTACATGAATAAGAAAGCTTTCAGCTTCCACATGAAGTAAATATTTACCCACATATGGGACGATATTTCTTGAAAAACTGTGTTTCATTTTTTGATGAAAATATTAGTCTGTTTTAAAATATTTTTAAACAAATGAGGTCTAGTCTGAAAGAGAAATATCTATAGTCTTAGATTGCAAAAAGATCAAATTTCTACGATGCTCTTTTGGCGAGTTATCGTAATCTGAAGCGGAAAAAGTCAATATTTACCCACAAGACATAAAATTAAAAAAACTTAAAGTCCGACGAAGATGAGACATGTCTTACTTTGTTCCCCCCATTTTTCTGCATCCATTAGTATTGCTCTCGACCCCATTTCCCCAGCGGTTTCGGAGGAGATAGCGTGACAAGCTTTTGACAGCGGCGGCGGCAGCGGAAGTTACTTTTTTTAGAATAGATAGATATTTATATACTAGCTAAATACTCGTGTTTCGCTACGGAGTATATTTTAGGATAATTACAACGAAAAAATAATGACATCGATTTTTAGAGGATTTCCTTATAAACTTTTTTTTTGTTTCTGCAGTGGGCGGAACTAATATTACCTGGCTCGTCCGTGAACTTACGCGTGAGCAAGCTACGTAAAACTGACCGTGGGATACACAATTTTCTCTTACATCTACGACAGCGTATTTTAAAGTGTGGCCTTCAGATTTATTTATTGTCATGGCGAAGCATACTTTGAGGGGAAATTGTATTTTTATAAATAGGTTTAATTTAATATCCATAAAACATACCAATTTGAATTAAATTCTTAAAAAACTTCCATCTCAATTAGATTAGTGATTAAATTTTATCTTTTACTGTATTTTTTTTTGTCAACTTATTTTGTTGTGACGCAGAATTTATTTGAAGCATCAAAAAAAAGAAAAGAAATCTCGTGATCAGCATTTAATAAATTAAATTCTAAAAATTAATCTTTAAAAATTCACCAAAATTCAGAAAATGAAGGCAAAGATTAAAAAAATATTTCCTTTTAAAGTAAGTTTTATGATCTTTCTCATCATATGAATTTTATAACCCTCAAATTATTATTATAAATGCAATCTTTAAAGAATGTTACAAAAACAGCCTTAAAAATTTAATTTTAAAAAATCTAAGAAGGATTTTACAAAAATCTGCCTTAGTGCACCTCTACACTATAAGAGGAATCGCCATGCACAATTTCAGCCTTTTCGATCCAGTAGTTTGGTGTGCGTTATCTCTTAGTCAGTCAGTCAGTCACGGAACTGTTAAATATATATATATATATATATATATATATATATATATATATATATATATATATATATATATATATATATATATATATATATATATATATATATATATATATATATATATATGTATGTATGTATGTATGTATGCATGCGTGTGTGTGTGTGTGTGTCTGGACGTGTTTGCACGTGTTTATACAATTCTGTATTTACTACAAACTCTAAATTTCTCACATTGAAAGGTAATAAATAACCGAAAAGTATTTTTACATACTATGGAGGAGATGTGTTTTTCTGCTTCAAAAAGACTCTAAATAATACCTGATAAAATATTCCGTATAAAAACATCAAATACAGTTTAAAAAGAAGAAAAACGTGCGTTTCGTCCATAATTATATCACTAAGTATAGATCAGAAAAATATTTCCTTAAATATTTATGTTTTTTGTACATATAAATTCATCATAAAACCTTAGATATCCTTTCAAAGGTTTTCATAATCAGAAATACCTTAAAAAACAGTGCAAGAAAATTCAACAGGATTTGAAATTCATTAAATTCTTTGAAAATAATATGCATATATAGGCGAACTACGAAACTTAAATGTTATTAAAACAAAAAAGTTGTACTAAACAACATTAGAATATTTCATGAGTAAGATGAAAAAAAATATTAATCCAAAACAAAAGATAATTATATATATTTTTTTGTAACATGAAGTATGTTTAATTCATCAAATACCAAATTTTATATTACCAGATCTAACATCATTATAGAATACCATATCAGTAAATCTAACAATATTATGAAAGGTGTTTACATACAGGGTCGTAAATGACAACAGATGACTGGAGAAGAACTTTACATAACATATGCTGAGAAATTTTGAGACTTGTGAACATGAAAATCCACTTTTTTGTAGCATATAAAAGTAACCGAAAAATCATTAATAAGATTTTCGTGTATTTGTAAATAACCTTTTACCGAGAAAGGTAATACCTACATGAAAATAAATTCGAAATAACTTAATACATAATTCCCTTGCCAATAAATTTTCACTTTAAATTTAGGGAAATGTGTAAACTTCTTTTTTCTCTTTTCTTTTTAATAAAATACAATATGTAAACCGTAACACATTCACATAATGCAGTTTTTTTCTTCGAATGTCACCTAACGTTATTATTTTAGAATACATTCGTTTCATTCTGGTATGTCTTTTCTAATAAAGTAAAAGATACCATACCGAATCGTGTTTAAAAATGACACGATAATTATGAAAAATATTATGAGATAAAGACTTCAGAAACTTGAGATTAATAACTTTTTATCCTAAGAAAAGCTTTACAAGAAAATAAGCTCAAAGGAACGTGTAAATAAATTATTGAATTTTGATTCAAAACGTCAAAATAGACAAAACAAAGCTTAATAAAAAAAAATCTTCCATTTAGCAAAAAAGGAAAATTAGATTATAAATTCAGTTGAGAAATACAATAATTTTTCATTTGAATATGATATCCTGTCTTCCTTTCCAAGACATTAAGAGTAAACCCAATTTATTATATATATATATATATATATATATATATATATATATATATATATATATATATATATATTCTATGACTTTTGGGAACGTATATATATATATATATATATATATATATATATACGTTTCCAAAAGTCATAGAAACATCGTTTTTAATGCCTTGCACAACCTCTCTCATCCAGATAGAAAAGCAACAGCTAAATTTATTGCAGATAGTTTTGTTTGGCCGGAAATGAATAAAGAAATTACCAAACTATCCAAAGCATGCATAGCATGTCAAAAGTCTAAAGTGTCGTGACATGCACGCGCCCCCTTAGCAGAATTTATCGTCCCAAGTCAAAGATTTTCTCACATAAACATTGATTTGGAGGACCCCGTCCCCTCTTCTCAGTGAATGTCTTATTGCTTAACCTGAATAGACAGGTATATCTGATGGCCGGAGACTTTTCCTTTGCCTGACATGCGTGCGGAAACTGTGGCTAAGGTGCTTTACACTGGATGGATTTCACGTATTGATGTGCTAGCACACATTACTGCTGACCGTGGCACTCAGTTCCGAAGTGAACTTTTTCGTGCCCTAACAAAAAACTTTGGAATTCGTCTTTCTCATTGTAATGCTTACCACCAACAATCAAATTGCATTATTGAAAGATGGCATAGGTCTCTCAAACAGGCCATTAGATGCCATACTTCTGTGCATTGGACGTAAGCATTACCTTCCGTGTTACTTGGACTCCGTACAACATTCAAGAAAGACCTCAATTGTTCTCCACCTGAACTGGTATATGGTGAGGCTCTTCGTCTCCCCGGACAATTTTTTGTTCCTTCTGAAGATGGCCTTGAGCTTGATTTTCTACATAAGTTAGTGATCACATCGCAGCGCTTCCACCCGTTCCGACTTCAAACCAGTCTAAGGAAAGAATATCTGTGTTCAAGATCTTGGATGAATATTCGCACATTTTTCTGCGAGTGGATGCAGTGAAACCTTCGCTGCACACTTCATACACAGGGCCATATGAAGTAATCAAACACTGTGATAAAGCATTTGCCCAGCACCGTGTCATACAATCACGGCGCCGGGGGCCGTGTGTAACTTATGGAAACAGTTCCAGGATACCGGATCCATCGAGAGAATGCCTGGGAAAGGTCGTCCAAGAGCCACGACAGCCAGAGAAGATCGCCATTTGTCGATTATAGAGAGGCGTAACAGGAGTGATACAGCTTCTCAGCTCTCTCGTGACTTGTAAGCAGCCACAGGAACCCGTGTATCAAGGGTGACTGTTTCCAAAAGACTTCATGAGTGAGGGTTGTTTGCAAGAAGACTTGCTGTTTGCGTCCCGCTCAATTCTACGAACAGGATAATCCGTTTATCATGGTGCAAAGAACATAGAGATTGGAGTATGGATCAATGGGAGACCGTTCTCTTTACTGATAACTTCCGGTTCAGCTTAAACAACGATTCTCGCCGTACGTGCATATGGAGAGAACCAGGGACCCGCTACCTACTCTACAATGTCCACGAAATCGACCATTATGGCGGAGAAGTTTTAATGGTCTGAGCAGGCATCATGTTGTATGGCCGCACACCTCTCCATGTCTTTGAAAGAGTCACTGAGACTGGTGTGAGGTATAGGGATGAGGTCTTGGAGCCCTATGTTCGCATTTTCAGGGGTGCAGTTGGCCCTGAGTTAATTTTAATGGACGATAACGCGAGGCCACATAGAGCTCTTCTGGTCGACGAATTTCTAGAGTGAGGATATTCACCGGATGGATTGGCCAGACAGATCTCCAGATTTTAACCCTATAGAGCATGTCTGGGACGCTCTGAAAAGGGCAATTGCAACTCGCAACCCCCCTCCAAGAACCATCCAGGGAATGAAAACAGCGTTGCTGAACGAGTGGGACTAATTGCCACAGGAAATGATAAACTGCCTTATTTAAAGTATGAAATCCCGCTAAGAGACCTGTATATCTGTAAGTGGGGACCATAACCGCTATTAACCCATCGATTAACCCATTTTTTTGTTTATTCTGCAACCGCTGTTTCATACCTTCCGATTCCAACGAGTGTTACTCACGATCATGCGTGTATATTATAATTATTGAATGGTTATTTGTTTTGTATTGTATCAATGTAGCTACATATCAAACTTCATTAAAATCGGTACTGTAGTTCTAGCGATAATCGACCAAGTCTGCAAATTCTCTTAATTTCTTACACAAGTGTATATTTTAATTTTTAAATAAACCTGTGAAATGTAAGTGTTGATATCATTGGTTTCTATATTGGCATAGTATAATTAGTGGATGTAAAGGAGCCATACCTGGCTCGCCATAGAGTTGTAGAATGGGGGGTCTCATATTTGGTCTGCTTTTTTCAGACGGAAAACATGGAACACTTGTGATTATAATTTCATACAAGAAAATTGAAAGATTTTTTTCATTTTCTGTCTTTGTTATATGTAGTAAAATATATGCATTGAAAGGATGTTAAGTTGGTACTGTAATCCCTCACTTACTTTCCTAGTTATGCATGAGTTATATATGAAAATCAAAAGGGGTCTCATATTCGGCATACTTACTCTTACTCTCTCTCTCTCTCTCTCTCTCTATATATATATATATATATATATATATATATATATATATATATATATATATATATATATATATATATATATATATATATATATATATATAATGACATCATTCAGATACTTTCGAATTATTTTAGATTAATTTTTGCAATATTTTTCTAGATTTTATCCAACCATAAAAACCTGATTCCACTCGAGAGCACTGCCCTCCTATACAAAGAAAAGTATTATTACAAGCGAATAAATTCACAGCGACCTGCAATATAAACAAAGCAGTCAGCGGAAAATATAGGGCAAAACCCGCGAAAAACTGGCCGCCATAAAGTATGGGGGTAAAAATAAATAGAGGATGTTAGGTTCATCTATTCGTCGTGTCCCTGGGGGACCCCTAAGTCCAGAGCGTGACAGGCCATACTTTAACTATATTTATTTCAAGTTTATAGAGATTTTGTGACTGGAAACAAGGACAGCGGGAAAAGACACGGCCCTCCTTTAAAATGACCCTTTATGGCCCCAAAATCTATAAATCTGTTGCTCTCCTCAGGTTTCCATCATTTTATAGGGAAAAACTCACGAGTAAAATAAAATTGAAATGTGTGGGTTTTTTGTGGGGGCCCCAAAATATTTTTTTTTCACGAATGAGGTGTTATGATAATATAGAAAATGTAAAAGAATTTTTCGAAACAAATTTATTCTATATTGTTAGGGAGTTACATGATTTTTTTTGTACCGGGTAATGGGATTTGGAATTTTTGCTATCGTTTATTTTCCGCTCAACTTTGCCTGTAGGGAAATATGATCATGCCTGAAATTATTTCGTAAATTTTGCTTTCGTTGTTTGTGCCCTATAAACGAACCTATAAACGAATTTCCTATTTTATTCTAAATGTATTAAATTTTTATCAGCGTAGAGTAGGTGGTGTTTGTTTTCGAAATTCATCTTTTTGGGTCCTTTCGAAAGTTCTTTTTTCATTTTTATATAAAATATGATTATAAACTATATATAATAACTATAATAACTATAAACTATACTTAATATATGTAAATTTTACTTCAAAATGCTCACAATTACAGCATTTATCTGTGGTTAAAAAACTATTATAATATTTTAGTAACTAAAAAAGTTATGGCTACATGAACAATAGCAAAAATTTTGGCTTTTCCAATTGTTGAAAAAGTCCCTATCCCCTTAAGATTCAAAAGAATTATACTTAGTTTAAACCTTTATCCATTTGTATACAGAGATTTTGGGAGAATCTTCTTTGCGCAAACAATATAAATAACAGGATTAATTTCACTGTAACTATTAAAAGGTGGAAAAAATAGAATTTTTAACACCACGGTACGTATATAGGCATTCAAAAGGATAAATCTAACTTTTTTTCTATACACCGGTGAAACGAGAAAGAATCGTAAGTTCCTTGTCTGGTTAAATTCTCCCATTATCCATTTAGAGACGAAATACAATTGTTTGTATAGTTTTCTACTAATTCAAATCATTCGCTCAAGAATTTCCAATTCAAAATTTTTTTGCATCGTATGTGAACAGGTTTAATTATTATAGAAATCAATTAGCAAACATCTACTTTAACGTGGAACATGAAAAATATCATTTGAATCTTTTTTCTTAATCTAATAATATCCGGGGTTCATTTCTAAAGATTTTGTTTGCGCAGCAAATTTTCTTTTATACAGATTGAATTCAACTGCTTATGAAACTACTAAGACCATCAACTCCAAACTCTCTGGAGAAATTGCCAATATGTTTCCAAGTTAAAAAACAATTTTGTTGACACTAAGTTCATGCATCACGTGACTCACGCATGAAGTTAAAATAACCGGAAAAAACACAATCTCACATAAAAGATATCGCTTTGTTAAGCAACCCTCTCTCTCACGATATCAGCACTGCATTTATTCCGAAAATCATGGATTAAGAAGACGAAGTTCGAATGCTTACATTGGTCATTTAGCGTTCTTATACAGCACGAATGATTCCTTCGAGTTCCAAAGCGTTCCACCGACAATTTAAGACAAGTGAATATGATGTTTTATTTCGTTTTAAGCAACGTAACTTCTGTCTCCTTCAATCTCTCAGCATTTCATTGCCTTTAAACGGTTCATTATAAACATTATCTTTAAACGAAGATGATTACCAAAAAGCTGGTATGTGATACTGCGTGCTTGAGTCCCACTATTGGCATAAATGTTTAAGGCCGTTCGGTATCGGCTTTCAACTGTGGGTACCTGTCTAGTTAAACCTTCAAGTAGCAAATGATGGCAAAAGCGATCTCAACGAACAAACCTTTCAGCACTACAGTCTCTGTTGTCGTGTTTAGGAGCAGTAAAGAAAAAGAAGAAGAAGAAAGAATATAAATATAATGGTTTAATGGGTGGAAGAGAGGGATTAAGGAACTGGTCATGGGTCATCATCACCAAATATAATGGTCTAACTCGTGCTCGTATAGATGGCTATGGTCATGGTAGTCAATTTTGGGTGTGTTGCCAATGGAGATAATCTCTCAAGCACTACCTGTTTGCTTGACCAATAAATACCGTATTTTTGATTGCGTTGTGTTTTAAAATAATATAAACCATCTGATTGAACAATAATGGATAGTGTCATAACGTGGCCGACAACAAGCCAACACAATCTCACACGAGATCAAATAAATCAGACTCATATTTGAGATAAGCAGAGGCGCGAAATTAAATTAAAATTAAGTTCCTTTATTAGAACTCACTATATACAAAATATTTACAGTTAGCCGTTCGGCTATTACTATTCATTAGATTTGCTAGTCGTGCATGGAACTAGCCACTGGTCTCACAATAAAAACCGTCTTATCAGCTTCCCAACGCTGACCATCCTCTCGACTTCGCCTCTGCCCACTCGACTCTCTGTTCCTTCTTCAAGTCCCTCCAAGCAGACTTTCCCCCCTCCGAGGGGGTTGGATTTCACTTCCGCCACCGGACGCCTTGTGCGGTCTTTGTCTTTGCCGTGCTGGTCACTTTCCAGTCAGACCAGCCCCTGAAAACTTTTTCATAAAGAGCATCGGCTAGTTCTCTGCCGATCTTTGTCCTGTGGCATTTCCGGCCAAGGTCCGTCTGCCCCATGGCGAACTGAAATTAATGATGCACCCTAGAATAACAAAAACTATTATCTGGGTTTTTCTATGGGTAGCCCCTTGAACCTTTAGAATGCTGGGTTCCACGTCTCAGCTTCATTGTACACAATTGTCCTGTGAACGTTGTGAGAACGCATGGGATGTTGCACGACATCACAGCTCCCTCCCCCTAAGAAAGTCCAAAGATCTTCTTTGGGGTATCCAAAGTTCGGATAATTACTTCAATATTAAGATATGAGATTTTGTTCTCTTAAGTTTTCCCAGAGAGATTCATGCGCGAGGGAATCTATCTTCCCACTCTTAAATTTCCTGCCAAGCATTAAGTGCTTCCGTTGTCACCAATTACGTTAAAAGTCATAATTACGCGTACTCAGTTTTGGAATTACATTCTTTTTTCTTTTTTACTGGGTATATATATTTCACTTGATACCCCACAACCACTCAAGATATAGCACAAGTCTATACTGAGTACATGACAACACATTTCATGAAATCAATTACATAAATCTCTTAGCTACAACAATACAACCACTTAATCTTAAATACATATATCATACCTAAAAACAATACGAACACTCAAAATCTTAGATACATATATCATACTTAAAAAAACAATGCAACCACTCAAGATCTTAGTTACACATATCATACTTAGAAATAAAAACAATACAAACACTCCAAGTCTTAGTTACATGCCCAATTTTTCAGTCCTTGTCCCTGAACTTAAAATGAACCTTTAAAATAGTACTTTTCACTACACTAGAATAAGCACTCGAAACCACTGTGTCACCTCTAGGTATACACAATACACGTGACACTGCCTTTATGCAGGACATAAAATATTAGCACAACATCAAGCTTATCACCTGCTCGTCACAAGACTCACAGTATTTTTTTGTTAATTACAGGACATTTTAATTTTTCCTATTTTACCAAAAGTATTATAATTTCTTCCATTTAATCGTTGGTCCCCAAAACTGACTCAACGTAACATTTAATTTAATCAATTACCTAAACTCGAATTGAATATCAAACAAAACAACTAAAGAAAATTACTTTCATCAAGAAAAATGGATCCGAACAAAATTTTTCACTATGTTAAATTCTTCAACATTAAAAAGGGTTCCAACCCCAAATTCATTTTCTGATTTATTCATCAAAGAAATAACGGATCCAGACATACACATTCACTCATTATGAGTGCGGGACATTTCTTTTGAACAATACCCCGTCATCACATGGAAGTTGTCATTATCTTTAATACATTAACAATACCTAGAACAGAAATCTCGTTCCAGTACATATTTAAACAATTTACTTCCATTACGCTTGATATTCCAATTTCACTAATTACATAAAATTACTTGACCCACAATTGGTAAATTAAGATTCATATAACATAGAATCTACACGATTTATTAGGATTTTCACCTATCGGTTCATCCAGAACTAAAAACCTAACAATAGACAAAACCGTCTAAGTTTCCATTCACGATACAGAACATTCACACAATTTGACATAATACAACAAAAAAAAACTTAAATACTTTTCACCGTTGAACACAATGCAAATCGTTAAATAATTTCTATACATCAATAATCAATATTAATTGGCCATCTTACTCATGGATGCACAAATAAATTAAACTTAATTACAAAAATTCATCACAATAAATCCAATAATCACAATAATCACTATACATTCAATTCTTAGGCTATGAAATTACCAACATATTTAAAGTCGTACAATTCTTTACAGATTCAACTGCGTTGCGAAAACCTATTTCGTGCTCGATTACTTTCACAGCACTCAACTCAAAACCCAAAATTTTGAAAGATTCAGATCTCGGACAACCCTGCCCTGATAATTTAACCTTATCACTTCGAGGGTTTTCCCTCCTTTCAAAATCTTGCCTGGTATTAATTTTCTCCCAGGGAATCCACCACGAAATTTCTCGCTCTAACTTTTCCTCACTATTCTCAAGTAAGGTGCATATGTATACAATAGCTTTCCCTGCGATAACTACCATAATTGTTTCATAATGCGTCGCTACCATTATAACCATTTCTGCTGCAATAGGGAGAAGGGTATCCGTCTTACAGAACAAACCTATTCTGCATCTGACCTTTTTCCTTAACTTATAATTCCACAGTTTGACCACTTCGGGGTTCCCTAAACGCGGCTCTCGCCAATTAACAGGATAGCATCGTGAATTACCCTTCCCATAGTTAGTCTCGCCATTTAATTTATTGTCTAAAACCTTCCCATTACAGGGTTTCCCTTCATTAACCCTTAATCTTTCCGGTGGGTTCTCTTGTTCTCCCAAAAACCATATGGGGGAACTTTCCTTTTTCGCCATGCGAATACTACTCTCTGTTTTCCCCTGAAACCCGTACAAAACGCCTCGTACGAACAAAAACCTTTCAGGTTCAATACAGCCGTCCCTCGACTCCTGTTTTCCTGGAATCGGTAAGCGCGATTCTAGCTTTCCCGTTTTAGACTCCGAAAATCGGACTAGCTTGCCCCGTTCCACGCTAAACTCGGAGTTTTTAGGGTCGCTCGCTTTTTCCCAAAGGGACTTCAAGGAGGGACAATTGACTTGCGCTTCGCCAAAATCAGATTCGGAAACTTGCACTAAACCCGTTTTCCCCAATTCGTTCGCCTCCCCCAAAATGAGCGGTCTTTCTGAATGCGATTCTCCCAATTCTTTTGTCCCGTCAGGAGCTACTTTCGACTTTACATTTTCCGACTCGTTTTCCCTACAATCAATTTTTCCGGGTAATTTAGTTGGTCGGATTAAAACTCCGGCTTTCCCAACCTCCTCAGGACTCACCAGCTTAGAGTTACTGCTTTTACCTAAATTAGTTTCAACGCTAACCCCACTATCCGTTTTATTCTCCCGAATAGCCATACTAGGCGAATTTTCTGGACCTGTGTCCCCTGTGCTAAAGCTATCCGCTTCACCTGGTTTAATCGCAATTTCCTCGTAAAATTTTATTGATTGCAAAAACTCTCTTAAAATTAACAACTCTTCACTATGACGTAACTTAAGTTCATCTCGAATGCCGAATTCTACTTCACTCTCAAGATCAAAGTTTAATTGTTTTAGATTTTCTATAGCCTCTTTATGGTTTCGCACAAATGATTCTTTGTCAAATTCGAATTTCTCTGACATTCCCGCGACTAAAGTTTTAACATCAGGGTCTAACGAAGTTCCCGAGGTCCCTCTGATTCTCGCCAGTTCCAACGCTCTATGTCGTTTTCGCTTTTCTAATTCCCAAGCTTGTTTTTCTCTTTCCCTTTCTCTTTTTATATCCAACAAAATTGATTCTAGACAATTTTTCGCGAATTGTTCGTCAAAATCTGACGCTCCTACAATTTGCCTTATAATTGTTAGCTTTATGTCTGACATCGACACATTAGCATCGAATTTTGCTGCCAATGTCAGCAGGACACTTTTACTATATTTAGCCAGAAATAGCTCCATTTCGGTAAATTCTGCCATAATTTCCCAAATTTTTTCAATAACACTACAAAATACACTTATCTATATACTAGTTTTCAACCTCAATATCAAAACTCCTTGATATTCTGAAATTCACTACATTTATATCAATTCAAAATACACTCAATAATAGGTAATCCTTTAAAATGATATCAGCACAATGAACATGCACTTAATACTTAATAACTTAATATTTGCACATAAATCCACTTAATACTTGCACTATTCACTCATTAGTATATAAAGTTTCAAAATGATATTAACACACAAAATACTCTACGTATTATCTTTAAAATCTGAACTTCAAATTAGTGCAAAAACAATTAGCAAAATATTAAATTTCAAGTTAATATATCTATACAAATACCCTGAGCAACTGCTCAATTCGAAACAGATATTAAAAAAAAATAATACACCTTGTATTAAAAATTCCACATTAATCAATGCACAATAAACCTTAGCAATAAGCTAATTTTCAAATGATAACACAATACCCTTAGCACTAAGCTAAACTTTTAAAAGAATACAAAATTACACCTGATTCAGAACAATATAACAACATATATATATTTTGTGTAATTTTCATACACTCATACCCTAATAAATTGACACTTTCGGTTTCTCTCAATTTATTACATGCAGTGTACTTCTCTTCCAAAACTGAGTTTTTCCCTTAAACAAAGCAAAACCCTGGTGTAACAATTCAAATAAAATTACCTTATTCGAACACACAAGCCAGCATAACTATTACTTCGCTTAATACCCAGTTAAATAATTATGTCCACTTCAATTAAGTATTTCAACCAAATCAAATTAAACCTTTCTAACCAAAATTTTTCAAAATCCTGAACTTTTGTACACCTAGAACGTTTAATTTAATTTACGTTCACATTAACCTTAACTTACAATCCGCCTAGACAAATCCTATCAAATCTCTCTGGATTTAACTTAAAAGACATACCTCAGCTTGAAGAAATTTTTCCACTCTGCTGCAAGGTGAACTCCTAGGCTTTCCGGCTTGTAGTTATTTCTTGGTCATAGATGAACGTCGACGCTTTTCCGAGACTTCTTTCACGACCACAGCGCCTTCCAGTTGAAATCGTAAAGGAGTGGCAGGTCCGGTGTCTTTTTTTCTAGACCACCATCCAACCGCTAAAGCCACCAGTTGTCATAACGTGGCCGACAACAAGCCAACACAATCTCACACGAGATCAAATAAATCAGACTCATATTTGAGATAAGCAGAGGCGCGAAATTAAATTAAAATTAAGTTCCTTTATTAGAACTCACTATATACAAAATATTTACAGTTAGCCGTTCGGCTATTACTATTCATTAGATTTGCTAGTCGTGCATGGAACTAGCCACTGGTCTCACAATAAAAACCGTCTTATCAGCTTCCCAACGCTGACCATCCTCTCGACTTCGCCTCTGCCCACTCGACTCTCTGTTCCTTCTTCAAGTCCCTCCAAGCAGACTTTCCCCCCTCCGAGGGGGTTGGATTTCACTTCCGCCACCGGACGCCTTGTGCGGTCTTTGTCTTTGCCGTGCTGGTCACTTTCCAGTCAGACCAGCCCCTGAAAACTTTTTCATAAAGAGCATCGGCTAGTTCTCTGCCGATCTTTGTCCTGTGGCATTTCCGGCCAAGGTCCGTCTGCCCCATGGCGAACTGAAATTAATGATGCACCCTAGAATAACAAAAACTATTATCTGGGTTTTTCTATGGGTAGCCCCTTGAACCTTTAGAATGCTGGGTTCCACGTCTCAGCTTCGTTGTACACAATTGTCCTGTGAACGTTGTGAGAACGCATGGGATGTTGCACGACATCACAATAGATTTATTAGAGCAAAAACACATAACTACTTTATAACAGTAACTCGTCACATTTGCTATATTAAATAACCTTACTTAGTCATTACACTTTTAAATATACATTCAATTTCATTTCCCTCAATCAGATATGGGTTACTTATTAATCATCAATTATTTACTAATGAGGTATCATACTAGATAAAGACTTCTATAATTCAACTTAGCAATTGTCAATCAATTCTGTCACTTAATTAACTATGGATGAGAGGTAATCAGGCAAACACTAATTTTGGGATCAATAAAAGAACTGTCATACATACATCTATTGACGTCTGTTCACACTTCAGCACGGGGCTAACTTAACAAGGCTGGCGGTCAATTCTATTTACCGAGGATCCTTTGTATATCGGCACACTTCGCGAACAAAGTCATCTTTCTGTACGCTGTGAGTTTCAGGCGGGGTGGTCTCGCTGGCTTACACTGCCTGGGAAACTCGCTGTCGAAGCAGTTAATTGCTCGTGATTTTCATTCTTTATCGCATTGCACGACAACGCTCCGATTTCTTTCTCAAATCAATTCGTCTCTCTTATTCGACCTCACTAGAAACGGCAAAAATCTCGATTCTATGACTGGTTATTTGGTCGGTCCATGGCCTATTCTATTGTCGCTGCAATCCGTGCTCCGTTCTCTTGCTAGCATCCAGTCTACTCTCTTCTCTTCGTTGTGTATGGGAGTATCATCTCATTTCTACGTCACCAAATACAAATCTGCTTGTTCAATCTTTTTCTTGCTTCTCTAATATCTTTTTGCCCTTCCTAACTAAACTCATCCAATTTTTCATTCGATTGGTCATCTATTTTTTTGTCATAGAGTATTGGTTCGTTAGACTTCATCTGGAAGCTTCTATCCCCCGCCCTGCTGAAGGGGTGTCGCTTTTTCTCTTTAACCTCCTCTTCTCACGGTCATCTCTCGAAATTTCTAGAACTCCATATGTTTCTTGTTTCTTATTTCTTTGGCTAAGTCATCACGTCATTCACCTTTCCACTCATATTATTCATCACGCGCTTAATCACTATTTCTTCACATCTGCATCCCCTTTTCTCTGGCCGTTCAGTTTACTCAACAGATGTTTCTATCTAAGTCCTCAGAATTTGGTTACCTCCCCATTTGCACTTCCTTTTCTCATCAATTTCCCGTCTTCCTGCGATCTTCTAGTCATCTTTATAATTTATATTCCTTATTCTAGACCTTTTATCACATTTCCTTAATTTTGTACCATGTCACGCTATTTACCCTGTCATAGGGACATGACAGTAGTGTTACGGCCAGGGACAGGAGCATGGAAAGAGATACAAAATAAAATAAAATAATTGTTAAATGCAATAAAGAAACAGGACAATAAAATAGAAGGGAAGAAAGCCATAGACCGGAACGAAAATTAGAGATAATGTTCGTAGCAATAAATAGAAGTGGAAGAGAGTGAAAATAAAAGAAAATTTATGATGGCTATAAAACGGCCCACCCAACTTGAATCCAAAGCATGGGAAAAAGTTAAAATTTAGGGAGAATTTATAAATCCAGCCCTCGACGCGCATTGGTAAAAGGGGATTGAGGAGTGGCAGCACGGACGAATGGCGATGGGATGATAATTTCCAGATAACCAATGGAAATTATAAGAGGCGGAGACATTAGTAAGAAAATATATGAAATAAAAAATAATGTAAAGGCAGAGAGATAACCTGGAAAGTGAGAGTCAGTCAGAAGTTGTCGAGCGCCCAGTGTCCCATGCCGAGTGTCTGCGATAAACGACGGAGCCGTGTTCGAGTGCAGTAAAGTTTAGAGAGATAAAAGTTGTCGAGCGCCCAGTGTCCCATGCCGAGTGTCTGCAATAAACGACGGAGCCATGTTCGAGTGCAGTAAAGTTTAGAGAGATAGAAATTGTCGAGCGCCCAGTGTCCCATGCCAAATGTCTGCAATGAACGACGGAGCCGTATTCCGGATAAAGAGATGCCCGAATTACGTTTGAGGATAAAGACGACGAATTCATCATTACGAGTGCCAGCTGCCCAGAGGGATTCAACCGTCATCTGCTGAGGTACCGACTTTGCATTTCCCTTTTATATTGTATCATTGCTTCTCAGTGTATAGCCATAATTATTAAGATAGAGCGCGATGAATATAGTTTTTGAGTATAAGATGTTGAGTAATAGACCGATAATTCGTACCAACAATTTAATATAATGTTTTGCATATATATATGAATTAATTTAGTAGGAGTAAAATTGAAAATAATATGTATAGAGGCAGTATGAAATATTGTTATAATAAGTGAATGAATCAAACATAGGTGTCGTAATGAATTAATTTAGTAGGAATGAAGTTATGATAATGTGTAAATGCCGGAGGAAATATTGAGTAATTTTGGAGTGTATTATTTATGTGTGTTAATATTCAATAAATTGATTTGTCAATATAACCAGAGTTAATTTCCATTATTTGGGAAGCACATCAATGTACTAGCCACAATCATGAACCAATAAGTTACTAAATCAAAATCATAATTAATAAATATAATTAATATAAGAATAATATAATAACTCCCAATCCCTATAATTTCATTTAAAATAATATAAACAATTTAAATTACGGTTACATTTGGCGCCGTGCAAACGAAACTTTAAAGGGAGGTTTTGCAGAACTCTGGTTTAATTGATGAATTGATGTGTTGCATTGAAAAAGGTATTTTGAATGATTAGAAATGTGGTATTGAATATTTGGTAATATTTGAGTTAATATTTGATAGTTTGAGTTAATATTGAGTGTATTTGATGATATTGAATTTTTTGAAATATTGAATTAGAATGTGTAAACGAATTATCAGTTATATTAAGCGTGTGAAATTAATTGTGATGATAAATTCAGAGATAGGTAGAATTGTGTCGCGAATGTGTTGCAAAGACATCGTAAATTGGACAAATTAAAATAAGATAATTGCATAAAAAATGGAGGTAGAGGTAATTTAAATAAAAGAAGATTATCGATAGTTAGATGCGCGAAATGAGGTTAGAATCACTAAAATTTTAATGAAAGATAAAAATTTTGATGTTTGGATTGATATGAGTATTTAAATGTTATGAGTATAGAAGGTAGGAATGATTACTATGATTTGAATAATAAATTGCATTGTTGAAATATTAGGTAGGAAAGTCATAAAGTGTGTGTAAGAATATAATGATATGAGGGAAAGAAACGGTAGTTATTACATAATATATTGTAGGGTGTTAAGTTTGTAGCAAAACAAAATATTAGTGATACTGCGGTAATGTTAGATAAGAATAAGTCCGCAAAATAAAAATTGTAACGGGGCATTGTTAAGAGTGAGTAAGGCAGAGTGGAAAGCGCATGATAGGAAATTTAAAGAGTTGTGAAGTAATCGCGAAAATAAAACATTAAAATTAACTGCAATTTTTGAATACAGATGGGGAAACGAAGGAGAAATAAGAAAGTTAGCAACGATGACTCACATTTGCAAATTGAAGCACCTAGCGAGCAAAAGGGTGGTTTAGCCAACGCGGAATATATACATTTGTTACCAGTGATTGGAGAGATTGAAAATGATAATATTTGTTGGAAATTTAAATTTGCGCGGGAGATTGCCGAGATAGCAAATTGGACTGATAGGCAGTTAGCCATATTAATTAAATGCAAATTTAAAGGGAAAATCGCCGATTACGCAATTAATCACATAAAACTTAGAGATTCTGAGATTACTGAGGAGATCGAAAAGTTGATAATGGATAATTTTAAAATTACACTGTCGCCGACGCAACAACTTAGAGCATTAGACGATATTACACACACGCCCGGTGAAAATATTAGAGACTTAGCTCTACACATTGAGAATGCCACGATCGAATATTTGGGTCTTGAAAATTCACAAAATGATTTAGGAAATAAAATTAAACTAGCTAAGTTTTTACAAGTAATACATAAGGATATTAGACGTGAACTCCTAATGTTAAATATACAAAATTTTACCGAAGTCGTACAGAAAGCATGCGAATTAGAAGGTCTTTTATTTATGGAGACTGAGGACAATGAAATGGTGATAAACCGTTCGATAATCGAAGAGCAAGCAAATGAAATACTAAAATTAAAATCGATGATACAGACGTTAAAAAATGAATTGGTGGAAGTCACAGACAATCAAAACAAGCAGCAGTTAGAATTGCAAAAATTAGTATCCGAAAATACAGATTTACATTCACAATTAATAGCGGCGCAACAAGATATCGACATAAAAAATTGCGAAAATGAAAGATTAAGGGAAGAATTAGATACAATAACGAAGGTTACACAAATAAAATTATGCGATTTATGTGAGCAGGATGAACACGATGTTAAGGAGTGCGTAATATTTAAACAATTTAAAGAAAGTAGAGATAGGGAAAATAGAACACGAAAGCGGGCAAAAGGGCATAAACGGCAGGATAATTATTATAAGAAATCAAAACAAGCGAATATTGAGAATTCAGATGATGTACAGGATGTAAGGCAACAAAATTGTTCGATGAATGAGACTAACACGGCTTATATTGGTACCATAATGGCGGCACATGATTATCAGGATTATCAACAAGTTATTAAAAATGATAGACAAAAATATGGCAGAAGAAATAGCTCAAAAAGCCGAAGACTAAGCGAACAGATCAGTGCACAAGCACTTAAATAGCCCGCGCGTGCTGAGCGCCAAAGACACGAAGCAGCGGAGAGATCGAAATAGGGCAATCAGCGCCATCTACTGGAAAAAATAGGGGGGAAATTTAAAAATGAAGAAACTGGCCAACAAAGCTAAATTATCCCTTTCCACAATTGAGGAAAAACAGGTGTGCTTGACAAATCATTCACCAAAGAACCCGAATTTTTAAAAATGTAATAAGCTTCCCAGAAATCAAGATCGGCAGGCGAGAGACATTTCTGAATAATGGATTCAGAAGAGAAGTCAAATCGGTGATTTAAGGTCCAAGCGTGTTGAGCAATGGAAGAGCGATTTAACTCTTGCTTTTTAACATAACTCTCGTGTTCCTTCCAGCGGAATTTAAGAGCCCGCTTGGTTTGACCAATATAAGAAAGGCCACACTGGCAAGAAACCCGGTAAATACCCCAGCTATTTAAGCGATCAATAGGGTGTTTGAGATCCAAAAAAGATATTTTATTGACCGGAGAGAAAATAACCTTAATTTCAAACCTTTTAAGAATTTTAGCGATTTGATGACTGATTAAAATTGCCTGTTTCAATACGTTTGCCCATCGGGCGTTGAACATTTGCTCCACTCCTGAACTATTGTGCTCCGAGCTTGATTATCTGAGGGCGGTCGCCGTGAACCACGGCTATGCCTCTAATATCGTTGATTCCATTTATAAGAAATTGTCTAAACCAGTCCAAAAAAGGTGTATTTCAAAGCCGAACCTGTCGGTGGTTTTGCCCTTCTTTCCCACGATCAGTCATCAAATTGCTAAAATTCTTAATTGGTTTGAAATTAAGGTTATTTACTCTCCGGTCAATAAAATATCTTTTACGGATCTCAAACACCCCATTGATCGCTTAAATAGCTGGGGTATTTACCGGGTTTCTTGCCAGTGTGGCCTTTCTTATATTGATCAAACCAAGCGTGCTCCTAAATTCCGCTTGAAGGAACACGAGAGTTATGTTAAAAAGCAAGAGTTAAATCGCTCGTCCATTGCTCAACACGCTTGGACCTTAAATCACCGATTTGACTTCTCTTCTGAATCCATTATTCAGAAATGTCTCTCGCCTGCCGATCTTGATTTCTGGGAAGCTTATCACATTTTTAAAAATTCGGGTTCTTTGGTTCATAATTTGTCAAGCACCCATGTTTTTCCTCAATTGTGGAAAGGGATAATTTAGCTGTGTTGGCCAGTTTCTTCATTTTTTCAAATTTTTCTCCTCTTTTCGCCACTAGAAGGCGCTGCTTGCCCTATTTCGGTCTCTCCGCTGCTTCGTGTCTTTGGCGTTCAGCACGCGCGGGCTATTTAAGTGCTTGTGCACTGATCTGTTCGCTTAGTCTTCGGCTTTTTGAGCTTCCACTAAGTTCGTTGCACTGATGACGAAGTTCCCTTGTAGCTTTGAAACGGCAGTATGCAAAATAATTGCTTCTTATTGCTATTTGTGCTTTATTTACGTTGGTTTTCCTGTTTATTCCACGAGCACAAAGGTTGTATCTTTTCTTTTCAAAAGATAAGAATTTATTTGAGATGTAATAGACTATCAGTCTAGAATAATCCTATTGAACACTTTTCTCAAAATACTGCCTTGTGGTTTGCCACACAACATTAATGCTTTGTCACATCAACAATAGTGTTTTGCTACACACAACAATAGTGCTTTGCCACAACCAACTTTATGCATTTGAATCCGATTAGAAGATATAGATTTAAACCATTTATAAATCATAATGTCTGTGTAACAAAATGATTAACCTACCATTCTTTAACTTTTGATTTATGTACGTATGCGGTTGTATATGTGTAAGCATATGTTATATTTCCTTTTTATATCTTTTAAGCAGTAGATTTCCAGCAACAAGGATCTTAGTGTATGCGTATGTCTATTCCAACTGCTCATTCTTGGTTTTACTGTTCCTTCAAAAGGAGACTACGTCAGGACAGCACTTCATTCTTCATTATTCTGGACCTTGTTCATTCAGCACTGAATTTTCCTTTTTGCTTTTCCCGGGTAATATACAAAATATGCATGCCGTCTTCCTCGAAGTCTAAACCCTACAGGTCCTGAAATGAAGACCTTAAAACAAAAACAAACACACACACACAAACAAACAAATCAAAAAACGCACACACACACACACACATACATATATATATATATATACACTGCTGGCCACAGTAAATGCAACACCCTGAAGGAAACATGCAAATAACATGAAATTTACAACATGCATTAGCGGAGGTGAGATATGCAAATGATTAGAATTTCAGCGCAGACGCACATCACGCGCGCCTGTGGCGCCACTTCAAAGCGCTATTTAAGGCTTGGAGATTTAGACGATTTCAAGTTCGGCAATTGTGTTTTTCTTGTGGTTTTTCAAAAAAACGATCAATTATGCCTCGTCGAAAACAGCGATCATCTTTTGATCAAGTATCCGATTCTACAGAGGAAGGATAGTGGCCTACCGAGATTGTGGATTATCTTTCAGGGAAATCGGTAGTCGTGTTGGACGAAGCCAAACAACTGTAATGCGGATATGTGATCGTTGGATGCAGGAGGGTACGACGGACCGGCGTGTTCGATCGCATCCACCTCAGCGCACCACTTCACGTGATGACAGGCAAATTGTGCGCATGGCAGTGACGGATCGCTCAGTCACATCACGAACCGTAGCACAGCACATGCAGTCTGTAACGCATCATCCAGTGTCTGCGCGTACTATTCGACGCCGTTTACAGCAGAGTGGTCTGTCCGCAAGACGTCCATTGCTTTGTCTACCCTTGACGCAGAACCACAGACGTCTCCGCTGCCAATGGTGCGATGACAGAAAGATGTGGACGGCAGAATGGAATGAAATTGTCTTTACTGACGAGTCACGCTTCTGTCTGCAACACCACGATGGTCGCATTCGAGTCTGGAGACATCGTGAAGAGAGGATGCTGAACAGCTGCGTTATGCACCGCCACACTGGTCCTGCACCGGGTATTATGGTATGGGGCGGTATTGGATATCACTCTCGCACACCTCTAGTACGCATTGTCGGCACTTTAAACAGCCAGCTCTACATCTCCGAGGTGTTGGAGCCAGTTGTCCTTCCTTACCTTCAGGGCTTGCCTACAGCCATATTTCAACAGGATAATGCGCGACCACACGTGGCACGCAATGTCCAACGGTTCTTCGTCAATCGCCAGATTGAATTGCTTCCCTGGCCGCCTCGCTCTCCGGATCTTTCACCGATAGAAAACATGTGGTCCATGGTTGCTCTACGATTGACTCAGATTCCATCCCCAGCTGCCACAGCAGATCAACTTTGGCAACGTGTGGAAGCTGTTTGGTCTGCTGTACCCCAAGAACTCATCCAAAGTCTCTTTGAATCAATGCCGAGGCGTGTGGCAGCGGTGATCTCCAACAATGGCGGCTACTCTGGCTACTGATTTTGGCAGGAACCACACTTCAAGGAAGTCTATAAATTTAATCATTTGATACTTGGTCAACATGTTATCTACAAAATAAATTTTGTTGTGATACCTCTTGTCTTTCTAGGTGTTGCAATTTGGGTGGCCAGCAGTGTATATATATATATAATATATATACAGTAGGACCTAGATCGATCGTTCTCCGAATAATCGTTTTCTCATATGTGTCGTTCATTTCATCCAATCCCAATGAAAATATTTCATTGTTATCTGCCCGCTTTTATATTTTAGTGCAATTAGTCCCTTTAAAAACACTAGATAGAGGTTTCCCTGCATATCTATATCTATCTATCTATCTATCTTTCTATCTATCGATCTATCTTTCTCTCTCTCTCCCTCTCTCTCTCTCTCTCTCTCTATATATATATATATATATATATATATATATATATATATATATATATACAGAGAGAGAGAGAGAGAGAGAGAGAGAGAAATAAATTGGTAGAAATATATATGGATATAGAAATGAATATTGAAAAGAAATGAAATTTTACATTAGTCATTAAAAATTATGTGTATTATCATAAAACTAGAAATGCCATTTCCATATTTGCAGAGAAATTAATAACATATTTTAGAACCTAGTAGGAAATAAATGAGTTTCCGTAGATCAGAGGAGAATACTTTTTTGTTATCGTTAAATAACTTGTACATTAATTGTACATTAGTACTTGTACATTAGTAGGTTCTCAGGCCCAAAAAAACGTCGTTAAATCAAATAATAAAAACTGCATAGGAAAAACTGTAATTTTTATTAACCAATATCTGAACATTAAACACTCTACTATAAAGCTAGAGAAGCTGAAAGCAGAAAATTTCTAAATGTTCAAAGAAGTTAAAAGGGAAATAAAAAATGAGTTGAACAACAAAAACAATATACCAGTTTAGAACAATATCAGTACCTGTCTACATTAAAGTGACAAAATTTGGCCTTTTTAACTTCCACGTCTCTAACTTTTTATGAATATTCAAAACTTTTTGTGAACTCAAGCAATTAATTTTAAATTTCAATCATATTTGAGACGTATATTTTAATTACTCTTTAGTAAAAAATATAAAACTGTTAAGTATGCTATCGAACAAAGAAAAGCAATCATTTTAAAAAGGTACTCATTAAGTATTCATGATTTTAAGATTCTGAAAAAAAATTTTTTTTTTTTCAAACTCGCTTTGAAGGCGAAATAAATTCAAGTCACATAAGCTATGCACTGCCAATATTTACCGAAGTATCTTCCTCAATTGAAATAAATTTTTCAACCATTCGCTATAAAAGCACCTTTCTTTTCAATTTTTATCCTAAAATAGCTTTCTCCCATCGATAATATTCATATTTCCTATTTACCACATTTTTGAAGAGAATACGTTCCACTTATCATGGTCTTTTGTTCTTGACATTCTGAAATATCTCAGATATATTCGAATGATGATGGAGGGAAAAAGACAAAATTGGATTTGAGCCTAAAAATGCACGACCGTGGAGTAAAAAAAAAAAAAAAGAGTGGAAACTAAGAAAACACATGAAAAGATTTGTTGGACCCGAAGAAGTGGGGTAATTTTCCTTCTATGTAATGCATTTAAGAAAGCACTAACTTGCTCTAGATATTGAATTTCGAAAGCATGCTATTTTGAGAGTTTTCAATTATTTTCAATGATATTCAATATAAAACAAAGATTATCAAAAATATACGAGTTTTTATTTCCTCTCGTGTTTTTATCAATAAAATTTCGAGTGATGTTTAGAAAGGGAATGATAAAAAATAAATGCTACTTTAGCGAGATTGCATATTTTGGGGGCAAGTGAAAACAAAATATAGATGTAAGCTGGAACTTAAATTTTTATATAACCATAAAGAGAGTATACAGAAATAAATTCGTTAAATAGTGTATGGTATAATTTTGAAATCAAACTGGGATTTTTTTCTAATCATATAAAATAGAGAATTATTTTCACCATGCTATTGCATGTTTTCGGAAACCGTTGAATAAATATGACATTCATTTTTTCGATCCTGAGTTGAATTTAGCTCATTTTATTGTGCAAGTAAGATTCTTCTTATGAATTTCAAAGCAGAACGAATGTGTCTTACATACCAGTGTGGAAAAGTCAGGTCAGAAAATTGACGAAAATCAGTATAGAAAGCGATATATAGGGTGAAATATTTAGTAAAACCACTACAAACCCAAGAGGAACCAGAAAGTTAGGTAATATTTTCTATAATTTTAGGTCTATTAACATGTTTAAAAATAATAATCATAAAAATGATCAAAATTTAAAGTCTTACTCTAACAATTCTAGATAAATGTTTGTTAGATAACAATTAGGAAAATTATTTTGCTTACATTTTATTTTTAATAAGCATCACATTATTTTAAATTTTTTATGCAATTTTCATGTGCGTATTTGCTTCTATAAAGGTACTTACCTCTATTTTACTTATTCCTGTTGAGTAATGGCTTCATTAACGGTGGGAGCCAGATTATTCTAGAAATACCATGCGTTTATGGTCCACACTTTCAAAATCATTGTAGGAATGCAAAGATTAGATAGTACTTTTCTGAAACATGTTCATTAGCTTGCTAAAAGTCAACTAATACTGGTTTTGTTTTTTATAATTTAAGGGTAAAATTTCAGTTTTTAGCTAAATGCACCTTTCTGGATTGAAAATAATTGATTTGTTGGACACGAAGAAGTGGGTTAATTTTGCTTCTATGTAATGCATTTAAGAAAGCACTAACTTGCTCTAGATATTGAATTTCGAAAGCATGCTATTTTGAGAGTTTTCAATTATTTTCAATGATATTCAATATAAAACAAAGATTATCAAAAATATACGAGTTTTTATTTCCTCTCGTGTTTTTATCAATAAAATTTCGAGTGATGTTTAGAAAGGGAATGATAAAAAATAAATGCTACTTTAGCGAAATTGCATATTTTGGGGGCAAGTGAAAACAAAATGTAGATGTAAGCCGAAATTTAAATTTTCATAAAACCATAAACAACGTATACAGAAATAAAGTCGTTAAATTGTGTATAGTATAATTTTGAAATCAAACTGGGATGATTTTTCTAATCATATAAAATACAGAATTATTTTCACCATGCTATTTCATATGTTTACGGAAAAAATTTAATAAATATAACATCCATTTTTGCAATGCGTTTGATAGCGAAATATTTTGTTCTACAGCTGCAATTTTTTACTGTAAGAAAGGGGTTAAATGCATTTGCAGGGATTATATTCGACACATAAACATAATAATATAACAAAATAAGCTGTGCTTAAACGACCGAAATTGATTGTAGCCATGTTTGTTTCAAAATTCTACAATTGTAGCTGCTAACATCCCTGGGGCTAAAGCTTCTGAGACCCGAGTGCAGTGTATATATGAAGATAAGACATGAAATTGAAACATAAACCCCACACACATACAAAAGATTTTTTTTATTTACGAACAATTTATGGTAGACTGCAACTCATCTTTCTAAATTCCTTTTCCAAGAGGAAGTCTGACTAGTACTTCAGATTACAACCAAGCCTTAACAGTAGATTTAACTAGAGCCTTAACTTTTTGCAGTAGAACCTTATCTAAAAGTGTTGCAGTAGAACCTAAACAAAGAGCGTTACAGTAGAACCTTAACTAAAAACCTTAACTTTTTACAGTAGAAACGTACACACACAGAACATAATACACATACACACATGGAAGAATTTTTTATTTACAAACAATGGATGGTAGACTGCAGCTCTTCTTTCTAGATTCCTTTTGCAGGAGGAAGTCTGACTAGTACTCCAGATTACAACCAAGCCTTAACAGTAGATATAACTAGAGCGTTAACTTTTTACAGTAGAAACATAACAGTACAGTAGAACCTTAACTAAAAGCCTTAACTTTTTACAGTAGAAACATAAATGCACACACAGAGAACATAATACACACACACAGAATAATTTTTTTTATTTACAAACAATGGATGGTAGACTGCAGCTCTTCTTTCTAGATTCCTATTGCAGGAGGAAGTCTGACTAGTACTCCAGATTACAGCCAAGCCTTAACAGTAGATTTAACTAGATCCTTAACTTTTTACAGTTGAAACATAACAGTACAGTAGAACTTAACTAAAAGCGTTACAGTAGAACCTTAACTAAAAGCCTTAACTTTTTACAGTAGAAACATAAACGTGCACACACACACACACAGAAGAATTATTTATTTACAAACAATGGATGGTAGATTGCAGCTCTCATGCCTAAACCCTTTAGCTACTGAGTGGCACAATTTTAACAATTGTTGTACATTTGTAACAATTGTTTATACTTTATTTGAAACCTTTTAAGAATTGGATAAATCCCGATTATGAAATATTATCCTTAACTACAGTGGTATTTCCATCATTTATCAAGTTTATTTTTATTTCTAGTTTAGGATTACAAGAAAAACAGAGCAGCTCATCACTACGCATGCATAGTGTTGTTGCCATTATATACAGATATTTTTAATATTTACTTTTCTTAAATACAAATAAAAAGATATACTAAAGAGATGCGCCTATAATTTCGAATAAGAGATTTAAAATTTGCATACTAAATGCAGACTAAATGTTTATCAAATAGTTTAAAAACATAAATCAATAACTTACAACAACCACCGTGCCACATTTTTTCCCTTTAAATTACACCTGTCTATTCTGAGAAAATAAAACAGTTCTTAGTGATTTCGAGGTAGACGAGTTGATCATTACATTACTAAGCCATGTGCTGATCTTCAGTTATAATCCTCTTTATCTTTTCTGCCTGGGACAGATTTTATATCTCTTAGGTGAGGTTTATTTTTGCTGAGGATACTGAAATTTTCGGAGTTCACGTAATTTGTTCTGTTGCCTCTCGTCACCGTTATAAAATTTCGCTATGAAATTTTCCCCACGAAAACCGAGTAATGCGCATAAGAGAAACACACAGAAAAATTAACAAATTAATTTTTTATGTGGATTTTATGCAGCTGCTTGATTCTGATTGACCACGATTCTAAAAGATAGGAAAGTAATCTAGAGCATTACTAATGCCATCTGAGAAAAAAGGGTGGTAAGAAAATAAACAAGGAAAATAAATATCTCTTAGGAGAAAACCATTGGGAAATCATGCTGTGGCGAATGCATATATGGTAGATTAATCAATTTTAAAAAAAAACTGATGAACCTTAATATATTACATTTTGGTGCTCTCTTACAAAATTAATGGTGTTAATATCAGATTCTTCATAAAATCGATCGATGGTTTTCTAATAGGAAAGCTGCTGAATGCTCTGTAATTTCCCACAGAGGACTGATATGACTTAGGTCATTTCCAAAACATCGATATGTCAATTTTTGGGACGGAATGATGTCGCATGATAAATGTTGCTCTTTAAAAATAGCCTTCTAAAATAGAAAAGCGTAATGTACTTCCTGAAATGTGAAACTTTATAAAATTAGTATGGATCTGTCATCCCAGATGTTACCATTTTAAATACCACTGTATACGATCGAAAAATTATTTTCGAAAAATGCTTGTTTAGATTGATAGTTCAGGTATAAATCCTTAATTTCAAATAATTTTCAATTTTGAACTTCATTTTTCTTTCGCTTTGTTGCGCTGCAAAATCACTGTTCATTTAACTGCAAAGGGGGGTTCAAATCCTCTCGATCACTAAATTCGATTTACGACTTTAATCCCAATATTTTGCAATTAATTTTACTTTTTTTGATAATGCTATATCTATGTGGTAGTAATAATCAATAAAAGAAGACATTTCAGAAAACTTAGTTGACACTGATTTTATATTAATCACTAGCTGAATACCTGTGCTTCGCTACGGAGTACATTCAAATTAAATACAACGGTCAATGTATGCAATTAATGCAAATATAAATATATATATATATATATATATATATATATATATCAATGTTACAGCATTGTAATACTTTTTTCGTCAATTTATTTCGTCTTATGGTCGTAACCGAAAATTAATTAAAAGTATCAAAATAGAAAAGAAATCACGTGATCAACATAATATTTTTATAGACATAATAATGTAGAAGAAAATATTCAAATTAAATACAACGGTCAATGTATGCAATTAATTTGTATGTTTAATATCCATAAAACATACTAATTTAAATTAAATTCTTTAAGAACTTCCATTTGAATTAGTCTGGTGGTTAAATTTTATCTTTTACCGCATTTTAATATTTTTTTCGTCCATTTATTTTGTTCTTATGGTCGTGACCGAAAATTAATTTAAAGTATCAAAAAAGGAAAGAAATCACGAGATCAGCATTTAATAAATTAAATTCTAAAAATGAATTTTTAAAACTTCCCCAAAAATCAGAAAATGGAGGTAAAGATTCGAAAAAGATTTCATTTTAAAGGAATTTTTATGATATTTCTCGTGATTTAAATTTTATAACCCTCAAATTATTATTTAAAATGCAAACTTAAAAAATGCTACAAAAACAGCTTAAAAATTCAATTTAAAAAAAATTTAAGAAGATTTTTTCGAAAATCTCTCTTAGTGCACCCATACACTATAAGAAGAACCACCAAGCAAAATTTCAACCCTTTAGGTCCAGCCGTTTGTTCTGTGCGTTATCTGTCACTCAGTCAGTCATTCAGTTAGTCAGTCAGTCACGAAACTGTTTTATATATATAGATTAATTACACTTCTTTTTATTTTCAGTTTAGTGAAGAAAGCACAATTAAATACGTTTTGGTTCCATGATTGGAAAACATCCCTATCAGGAAATTGTTTCAGCATTAAAATTGCATGGAATCCTATGATTTACAATGTAAATATTTAGAATTCACTTTTATTTTGAATATAAAATTAATATCCTGAAAAAAATTGATTTCTCGTCTCAACATCCTTTAAATTTAAAGTTAATGCCAAATCGAATATACTTCTAAACCTAAATTATAATAAATCGCGCGAGGTTTCAAATGAAACGAAGTTTCTCTGTCACCTTCCTTCAGGTGTGAATCAGAGTTTGAACGACTATTTTAGCTTTGCTATCAACGCAAAAAAATGTTTTTCCATATCAAAAGCAACAGTTCAGCTGCAAATTATGAAGACTGAAACTTTTGAACATATTGCAAAATAACCATTTCTTTACGAGGTGGGATAGCATGTATCCCAATAAGACATCCCAAGTATATATATATATATATACATATATATATATATATACACACATATATATCTATACATATATATACACACACATATATATATATACACATATATATATATACACATATATATATATATATATATATATGATGAGCTTAAATTCTAGTACTCCCTCTTACTCGTTCCCCTCCTACTTACTCTAAAAATATGCAGTCAGTAACATTGTAGGCCTGTGGAATTAAAGACAATTTGTTTACATCTAAATCCTTTATTCCATAACTGTTAATTAACCCGATTCAATCCGTGCCATTGTTTCGATCTCTCACCTCGTGAAGCGCTCCGTCCAAACCGAAATCCAAAAACGCTCTGCAATAATCCTTTGTTAAACTTAAGCGCAAAACTTTCGCGCATGCCCTGTGATGTCTATAGAATATTCGGGACGCTTTCACATTATGTAATAATTTCACTCCTCGCAGTCCGTGCCTGCTCTAAAAATAGATAGCTCGCCCGACCATTCCAGCAAACCGCGGTCATCTAATGAAACGGGAAAAATTCCGGATAAAATCACCCGTGCTCGTTCTATGCTTTATTAAACTAATGGCGTTCGCCACGAAATTAATCTATGCTGAAGCCCCCTTTAAATTTAAGTTACTTATTCTTTTCCCAATTAATTCCTCACAACTCCCCCCCCGTCCCCCTGAAGGCAGGCATACAAAGAGTCACGACTCCCTCTGCGGCAAGTCTCCAGAAGAGAAAACACTAAAATAAAATTCAACGATCTTATAACCAAGTAGAAAAAATGCTGAGTAGGGACCTTTCCCCGCACAACAAAAATTAAAGTAAAAACCCCATTAATTAAAATCAGAATCCAATGATTACAACTGAAATTTTCTTTAACGTAAAGTTTTTCCTATTTGCACCTAGCCAGGTTGAATCAAGGAGTGGTTTACATATTACATAAGTCTCCATTTGAGACATCCTTGATTTGACAACATATCAAATATAAAATATCAAAATTGTACAAAATACTAAGAAAAACATTATTATCAAACTTTTATCAAATGACACAACACATAAAAATGAGTAAATGTAGACAATATTACCAAAATTGTCACTTAAAAATACACATTAATTATTACATAAAAGCAATTATATAGCATAGGCATGGAATCAACTTTCAAGTTTTATAACAAAATTCAGAACATTTCGTTTTTACTTGCGTTTCTTGATCACTCGGTGACCACCTTAAGATTCTACTCCATCTATGACTCGAGGAAGCATGTGAAACAGGCTCATGCCCGGTCAAATCATAAGATCATACTCTTTGTGAACAAGATGTTTAATACCCCTCACATTTTATTCAAAATCAACACAATTCTGTAATTGCCAAAACTAAAACATCATAATCCTTTACTTTATATCAATAAATATACTATTCTTAATTTCCATACCTTATTTAAAACAAAAATAAAAGATCAAAAACTTTTACTCAGTACTACGAAATACACTTAGGTTTTACCTGTGAAACAACTGTAAACCAAAATAACAGTTTATGAGAATCAACATATAAAACACAAAGAATATTTGCAAGAAGCAAAACGACCATCGTCAACCCAGGAGACCAGAATTAGTTGCAAAAATTTTTAAATTCTTCTCGATTACACAAAATTTTAGACGAAATCTTTCAAAATTTTTAATTAATAATCACTGAAATCAAATTGTCACTCACTTACGCCTTAACTTTTTATACTTTGCTCCCCCCCCCCTCCCCAAGGAAAAAGATAGAAAAACATTTTATTTTCATCACCAAATAATTTTCAAGCATTTCAATTTCAAAATATTGGTTAATTTTTCTGTAAACATTATAAAATCTTTCATACTCAAAATTATTTTTCAAATCATAACAGAACCGTAATTTTATTCAGCAGTCTAAAACTCCACTGAAAAAATAATGTTAACAAACCAATGGGATGTGTCAGAAAAGTTAAATGCCCAAACCTCCAAATTATACTAAAGTGAACCCATTCTACAGTAAACAGGGGTAGGAAACTTCAATAAATCTTATGGGCTTAAATTATAATAATATTCAACTTCAATAGGCAATACTCAATTCTCAAATATTTCAACTACATGCTCAAAACTCTAAAATCTTAATTATGAAGTTTTGATGATTATCAAAACGCATTTTTTAAACCCATATTTTATGTTACTTACTCTGACACCACATCTCAAAAACATCACTGTTACAACAAATCACGTCATTTCAAAAATCAAACCAAGTTTTATATTTAAATCATCTTTTTCTTTGTTTACCTTATAAATTTCACTTTACACATTTTTCTTTTAAAATATTATTTTTCTCTGAATGAGCTAAAGAAAAAGAATTGTTATCGAAATGTACTTTACTTTTCTGCCAATTGGAAAAACTTGAACAATATTCTCTGTGTGTGATGGCCGACGTTCACGGCGATATCATTTTGTTAAAACACACATTTGTTTGACGAAAGATACCACCGATGATACACAAATCGATAAACACACTATTCACCAAACGTTGATGTCACCAAGTAACTCGCGAAAAACACTGCAGCGATGTCCGCGAGGAGATACATAACAAAAATCTCGAATACTTTTCACATCTCACACCGTAGGAACAAATCTATCCACATCACCAGAGGCAGAAAAAAACGTCGCGAAGACAGTGCACATCCATCTTGGCAAATCCCGAAATCGAAATCGGCGAACTTCATCTTTATACAACGCTAAAACAGCAATCTGCCACGAACAACTGGACACCGCCAAAAAAATTTCAGGATTAGATATCACTATATTTACATCGTAACTTCCGCATCAAAAATGGTTGACGAATTTTTAAACATGGCAGACAGCAACGCCTCATTGTGGCACGCACCCCGGAACTCGAAAACGATTGCACTCGACGGCGCTGGCATAACTCTCAACTTCAAAAATACTCGAACACAATCTAGTCTCAAAACGTAATTTTAAAATTCACTTTTCGCCAACGCATCAAGCCGTCACGAGATCAGAGACCGGAACCTGGACAAATTTAACTAATTTAATTCTAACTTTCTGTTTAAACGGCTAAGGGGTAATTTAATTTTTTCCCGCGAAGATTCCTAATCCCATGCGACTTTTGATGAGCTTAAATTCTCGTACTCCCGCTTAATCGTGCCCCTCCTACTTACTCTAAAAATATGCAGTCAGTAACATCGTAGGCTTATGGAATTAAAGACTATTTGTTTACATCTAAATTCTTTATTCAATAACTGTTAATTAACCCGATTCAATCCGTGCCATTGTTTCGATCTCTCACCTCGTGAAGAGCTCCGCCCAAACCGAAATCCAAAAACGCTCTGCAATAATCCTCTGTTAAACTTAAGCGCAAAACTTTCGCGCATGCCCTGTGATGTCTATAGAATATTCGGGACGCTTTCATATTATGTAATAGTTTCACTCCTCGCAGCCCGTGCCTGCTCTAAAAATAGATAGCTCGCCCGACCATTCGAGCGAACCGAGGTCATCTAATGAAACGGGGAAAATTCCCTCTTAAAATCACCCGCGCTCGTTCTATGCTGTATTAAACTAATGGCGTTCGCCACGAAATTAATCTATCCTGAAGCCCCCTTTAAATTTAAGTTACTTATTCTTTTCCCAATTATTTCTTCATATATATATATATATATATATATATATATATTATAACGAGGATTTTCGTTATAGTCTGTGTAAAATATTTACGTTAAGTGCTGGTAATTATGAAATGATAAATAATTTAATCGCTATAATTCCTTAATGTTAACTTTGTTACCCTGAGCTATAAGCAGGCTAGCTTGTTAAATAGAATAGCTAAATTTTTAGATGTTTCCCAATACGTGGGAGGTCTCTAAAGTTTTTCCCTGCACCATTTTGGTGTTCTTGGAATAGTATCTGTAAATCGACACCTGTTTCTTTATTGCCTGGAAACCCTCTTAAAATTAGTTACATTTCCTCCGAAATGCTGGCCCTGTTTTCAATATAATTGGATTTTTTATAGTACTACCTCCCTGTTTAAAAAGGACCAGATATTTTCCTTTCCTTGGGGGTAGGCTAATTGCTGCTTAATACCATAAATTAATTGACCATATATTAATTGACCATATATATATATATATATATATACACTGGTTATCAAAAATTAGGGAAAAGTCAGAAAATTAGCGATTACTCAAAAAGTTACTCGTAGAATTTAATGAAACTTATACACATTATACAACACATAGGTAGGTATAATATTGCATAGAAAGAAATCTCCAGACAATTATGGTGTTATAGAAACAGCATATGTATACAATGAACAGATCGGATGTGTCAGTTTGTTATAGGAAAAGTACCTATAATATGGCGTATGATTACCGAGAAGCAATACAGCACATGCAACGATGTGTGATACCGTCCATTATGCGGCCTATTAGTTCGGTAGGAAGTGAGAGCCATTGCTCTTGCAAAGTAGTTGAAAGCGTGGCTGGGGGCCACGATGGGAGTCCTGTGCGGTCTCGCGTTATCGTCCTGTAGCATGAAAGCATCGCATATTGCCCCGGCATAAGGGCGCACATAAGCATCAAGGATGTCATCTCTATATGTGTGAGCATTCACATTTCCACGGGGAAAGACATGGAGGTCTCTGCGTCCACCCAAAGAGATACAACCTCAAACACTGTCGGGATACACTGAAATTAGTTGATTTAATCCACTGACGTTAGAAAATGGTTCGGGGACACCTACCCGGTGTCTCTTGATATACCGATGGAAGATACTGGAAACTGTCTTTTCTCTTTTTATTATATATATATATCCTTTTATATACATATAACACCTTTTATGAGACAATACCCAGGATTGCTCGATGTTCTCTCTCGGAGAATCACAGTTGTACTGACTAAAACAAAAACCATATACCGACGCGCATGCGTCATGACTTCTCCCAATCAGCCTCTTCGAAAACATATGAAGAGACGGGGAGGTCTCTCCCTCTATTGGGCAGAATGTGTATGAAAACTGACATCCTCCCACCTGAATTTACCTTTGGTAAATTCACCTAGACACAAAATTTACTTACTTTTGTCATATACAATTCTAAATATCAATACACTTTCTCACGACTGAAAAAATAGTACCTAAACTTAAAAGACATAAAAAATATTTACAATAACTATATACATATGTACAACATGAATTAAAATAATTAGAAAAAAAAAAGAAAAATTGTCTTTCGAATCAAAGTTTTTCGAATGTCAATAAACGAGTCTTTTGGGAGCGACTACGGGCCGCCCACTACGGGTATGGACGATTGGTTCGAAAGGAGAGTCAATGTTCACCTCTAAATTGTAAAGTCTTTGAACCGGTCGGATGAACTCTCCTTGCTGCGTTTTTACTCCAGCCACTCGTGAATGACCGTCTTTTCCTGGAAATTGTTCCACTATTCGGGCTAAAGTCCACTGTGCCCGTTTTTGGTCGTTTTCAATGATGACCACATCGTCACTGACAATGGTTTAACATCTCGGCCAGATGTTTGTTGCTTTAATTGTCCCAAGTATTCACTCCGGAATCTCTTCCGGAGATGATCCCGGATCCCTTGTACGTGTTTTATTCGGTTGTTTAACCCCTGACGGTCCACCAAATCGATGTCTTCAACATCGGACAAGCTCAGTGTCTGGAGAAACATAGCCGGAGTTAAAGGAGACGGGTCCTCCGGACTCTCTGACACATAAGTGAGAGGTCGTGTATTTATTACCTGCTCACAGTCGCAGATGACGGTCAGGAGTTCTTCATAAGAAAGGACAGCCCTTCCTAAAACCTTTCTCAGAATCCGTTTTACCAACTGGATCAAGCGTTCCCACCAACCGCCCCACCAGGCGGCGGAAGGGGGATTGAACCTCCAACGGATTCTCTGCAATGTCGACGCTGCCGTAACAAGTTCCCAATCGATGGAAGAAAAAGCTGATTTAGCACCGACAAAGTTCTTTCCGTTGTCACTATACACTGTGACAGGCCTACCTCTCCTGGCAATGAATCGCCGGAAAGATTGCAGAAACGATTCGGTTGAAAGCGACGTCACCAGCTCCAAATGTACCGCCCTGTATACTGCACAGGTGTACAAAACGATCCAAGATTTCTTAGCTCCTTTAAGGAATAAGGGGCCGGCAAGATCTACACCCGTCACTTGGAAGGCTGCAAAGTCTTGCACTCTGTCAGCTGGTAACGAAATCGGTATGGGCTCTGTCTTAGTTGCATTAAACCTTTTGCACCGTACACAACGGTGTATAACAGCTCTGATTGTTCTTCTAGCCTTGATGATCCAAAACCGCTCGCGTAAATTAGACATCAACAGGGTGACCCCAGCATGTAACAGTCTCTGGTGTTCCCATAAAATCAGGAGATGTACTACCCGATGATCGGAAGGCAAATGTATCACTTGAGTTTTTACTCTGATAATGCCCTGTTCGTCAACCAGTGTTCGAAGGTTCTTAAAACATTGTTTTTCATTTTTCGAAAATGATTCTTTCTGTATCAGAATGAAAATTGTTTCTTCGGCTTTCTTAAGTTCCGAGATCGACAGTTCAATTTCTTTACATATGTCTGTTTTTCTAACGTTGTTCAAAAAACGTAATATCCGCGCAACTAATCTCAAAATTCTCGGGAATGAAGAGAAATAACGACAAAACCAATCATTCGGCACGAAAATCCCTTCAGTGGCGGCAAGCACCGATTTTCTCTTTTCGGAGTTCACTACTTCTTCGTCAGGTTTCTCAACCTCGGAGGGCCACGACTCCTCAGGTCCTTTCAGCCAGTTGGGTCCCTCCCACCATTTTGATCGAAGAAAGTGCTCTACTGAACAGCCTCTCGAAGGCAGATCTGCTGAATTTAGTTCAGTCGGAACATAACGCCACTCTTCTACTTTTGTCAACGTACGGATTTCCTGTACTCGATTCCAAACGAAAGTGCCCCACTGAACATCTCTCCGGATCCAAGTCAGTGCTGTTGTGGAATCACACCAAAAGAATCGTTTTATTCCAGCAATTCTTAAATCCGAAGTTACTGTGTTTCCCAGTCTGGCTTCTATAGTACAGCCCAGCAACTCTAACCTTGGAATAGTTACGTTCTTAAGTGGGGAAACTCGTGTGCGTGATTGCACTAAATTAACACTAATATGTTCATTTGTTTTTATCCTTATAAAAATAGCAGTAGCATATGCTTGCCTACTCGCGTCACAAAAAACATGCAGGCTGACATCTTCTTGTATCGAACCTCGAACCTCCATCCATCTCGGAATCTTAATTTCTTTCAGTAATGTCATCTTCGTTAGCCACGTAGAAAACTGCTTTTCTAACGGTTCTGGGAGTTTCTCGTCCCAACTCAATTTTTGTTTCCAGCATTCTTGTAAGGCCAATTTTGGGAAAAGAGTAACGGGAGAAGTGAAGCCCATGGGATCGAACAATTTATTCGTGCATGAAAGTAGGGACCTTTTACTAGCGACCATGTTCCCTTCCGTCTTCGTTTCTATTTTACATGACAACGTGTCATCTTTTAGATTCCAATCTAGCCCTAAAACACAAACATTTTCCTCTAACCCCGCCTGAGAAATTACCTCACTTTCTCCGTTCGTCCTCCATCCCCTTAAATTAAACTTTGCGGCCGAAAGCAGCGTCCGCGAAAGCATCACAAATTTGTCTAGTTCTTCAACTGTCTGGAAACTCACAAGACAATTGTCTACATAAAATGACTCCTTTAAAGTCTTTGCAGTGTCTAAAAAACACTCCGTAGCATTATCTAAGTGACAATTTAGAGTAGCCGCCAACAAAAAAGGACTACACGTAAGCCCGAAAACCACCCGTCGGTGGCGATAAACCTTAATATCCTTCTCATTCACACCTTTCCACAAAACCCGTAAAAAATCCCTATCCTCTTCTCTAATACTTATTTGTAGAAAGGCCTTTTCTATGTCCGAAACTACTCCTACCGGAAACTTCCGGAAGCGATTTATCAACGAGGGTATGATTTCGAGGAGGTTCGGACCCGTTTCTAGACATTCGTTTAACGAGACGGTTCCCTTACTATGTGCTGACGCGTCGAAAACCGGCCTAACTTTCGTAGTACCAGCTTCCTTAAAAAATGGACGGTGGGGAAGATAATGTTCATTAGGTACATCATTACGTACCTCCTCAATAATATTATCCGCCAACCAGTTATCAAATACCTCCTGATAGGCCCCAAATTTATTCGAGTGCATTAGTTTCTTCCGAGTAGTCTCTAGGCGTTTTTCCGCCAATTCTCGGTTGCTAGGTAACCTAGAACGATCTAAAACCCATGGTAGTGCAACCTCATATCTACCTTCGGAATCTACTCTCAACCTTTTCTCAAAATGTAGCATACTCTCTTTTTGCAACTCTAGTTTTGTTTTCGCTTCGACCGGGTCAGTTATTCCTATAGTATCTAATTTCCAAAAATTTTCTGCTGATCTCTCGTTCAACAGTAACGAAACACATGTATGGGTATCCTTCTCGTTAAAATTTGGTACTTTTCCCATGATGACCCATCCCAATTTTGTTTGCATCGCTACGGGACCACTCTTTAAACACTTTAATTTTCCAGTAAATAATTTTCCCGCGACGTCAGAACCGATAAGCATTTTTATTTCATCTCCCACTTCCGGAAAACAACCCTGCATATCATTCACATAAATACCATAAGCTTTTAATTCCTCTGACAACGACCCCTTTGAGGATATCCTTTTTACATCTGAACAAATAATTGCTTTATTTAAACATAACATCTCACAACTAAAATCATTATCAAGACTATTTACACAAATGTTATACATGCGATGCAACTCTTCACTTGTCTGTACGCCACCGAAAAGTTGATGAATTAATCTCTTTTCCCCCACGCTCTCACATCGTAAATACTCAATGACGTCATTACAAATGAACGACTGCACAGCTCCACTGTCAATTATAACTCTTATGTTTTTTTGCCTACTTCCGTTGGATATTCCAACCACTAATGTCTGCAATAAAACTCCCTCATCTTGTAAACAACTCGACGAAAGTATTTGATCATTGCCAACCAATTTCGATTCCTCCCCTTTAAACTCAGAGCTTGCAAATGTCTGTTTACTCTTGTCTGGCGCCGTTGGGCAAAGAATAGACAAATGACCTACTTTCTGACATATGCCACATCTAACCTTCAATTTTAACCGACAGTTGCGGGAAATATGATTTCCCCCCTTTTTCAAACATACATAACAAACTCCTTTTTTAAATAACAAATCTTTCTTTTCCTGATAGGAAAGCGTTTCTGCTTTAAAGCATTTTTCTGTCGGGTGAGGCTTCTCACAGAAAAAACATAATTCTATTTTTATCTTATTAGGCGTCGATTTTTTCTCTCCTACCCACAATTCGTGACAAGTAGGGATATCTGATTCCATTAAATCTTTATTTTTGAACTCCTTTTGGGTTTGTTCAAACCGAAATCATCGTGCGCTAATAGCATGCGTTCTTCAGTTAATACTTCAGTTTTTAAAAACTCAAGAAGAGAATCTAAATCTGTCTTACCTCTAATTTCTGTGGACTTTTCCCGTTCTCTTTCCCGAATTCGTAATATATCCGTGGGCAAACAGGATTCAACTAGAGGGAATATTATGCTGGCATATTTATCCTTAGTGACACCAAGCGATTCCAACGCTCGTAATTTAGTCTCTAATTTGTCGTAAAGCGATGATAATGAAAATTTTTGATTTGACGTATAATTAGCCAAAACTAACTGTAATAAATCACGCACATAAATCTGTATAAGAATCTGAGTATTTCCAGATCTAGTTCGCAAGTGCTCTATCACTTTTGAATAATTATCAGCTGTGCAGGGGTAACTGTTCACAATCTCGCGTGCTTTGGAATTCGGGATCGTTGACTGTATTAAATACACAAATTTCGAGTGCTCGTCCAACGTATCGTCTTCATGAATTTTTATGAAGGTATTCCAGAAGTTTAGCCACCTTCGGGGGTCTCCATCAAATTGAATTAAATTAATTTTCGGCAACCTGATTTGAACTTGCGAAATTCTAGCTTCGGTTTCGTTTTCACTATTTTCTTTCACTTGACTTTTTTGACCTCTTGACGAACAAATTTGCTTTGCTTCTGTCTTTATTTGTACGAATTTTTCCACATATACTTCACAAGCTTCGAATTCTTGAGCGTATTCTTTCTCTTTTGCTCCTGAAGTTAATAAGGCATCTAGCAGTTCTCTATCAATTTCTCGGAGCCGGTTTCACTTATCCGTCAACTGTTCCAGACTTATTTCGATGTCTGTCATTTTCAGTTCTTTTTCTGCTAATTTTTCCTTAAGGAGATTATATACCTTTGTAAACGCCGTACGGAGCGGTGCTCTCTTATTTTTCAATAGCTCCATTTTTCAATCAATAATTAATCTTCCATCAATAATCAATCCTACCGACTGCGCCACTAATGTCGGGATACACTGAAATTAGTTGATTTAATCCACTGACGTTAGAAAATGGTTCGGGGACACCTACCCGGTGTCTCTTGATATACCGATGGAAGATACTGGAAACTGTCTTTTCTCTTTTTATTATATATATATCCTTTTATATACATATAACACCTTTTATGAGACAATACCCAGGATTGCTCGATGTTCTCTCTCGGAGAATCACAGTTGTACTGACTAAAACAAAAACCATATACCGACGCGCATGCGTCATGACTTCTCCCAATCAGCCTCTTCGAAAACATATGAAGAGACGGGGAGGTCTCTCCCTCTATTGGGCAGAATGTGTATGAAAACTGACAAACACAGACACTGCCCGATCCGTATGCATCTCTTTCACGGATGTATGATGGATAAATACGAGTTCCATGTTCACTCCAAATCAAAATACGATTACTGTCGCTTTTAGGCTAAACCTGGACTCATCCGTAAAGAGAACAGCCCTCCATTGATCACGCATCCAGTGGACATATTGACGTGCCCACTGCAAACGTTCCTGCCTATGGCGTGACGTGAGAGGGACGCAAATGGCTGGTCGCCTCGCAAAAAGACCACCTTCGAGAAGCCGTCTACGCACGGTTGACGTTGATACCAACGTTCCAGAGCTTTCAGCGAGGGAGGATCTGCAGACGGAGTTGCTGTTCTATTCCTTCGTGCGCATAATGACAAATATCCGTCATCGGCTCTCGTCGTAGTGTATGACCTTCCTTCGCTGAACCTCCTGGACGCCGTATCCGTGGTTGGAAATTGTTGCCAAAGTCTATGAACCACAGACAGACTAACATTTAGCCATCTGGCCACTTCTGTCTGACTTTGTCCTGTCTCTAGTCTCCTAATAGCTCGCAATCACAGTTCTTCGGTCAAATGATGCCTGGATGTCATTGTTACAATTTGGCTATGCCAGATGTTTAATCTCAGCTTCGCTACGACAATTGCCGCATTGCTCTGAGACATGCACTTTTATGCTCCTCGCAAATGATGTATTCCGACTGCAGCGCCAATATTTAGCATAATTTAGTATTGTTCAGCACGTTTTACTGAACAACATATTCAAATTTTAAACAGATTGGTCTAGTTTTGAACGTTTTATCCCTCTTCTTGTGATTTTTCCTTAATTTTTTATAACTAGTTATATACCCTTAATGAACGTTCTTACAGAGGGAATATAAAATTTCCCGTTCTAAAAAGGGAATCAGAAAAAGGCCTCATAAGTTAAAGGTTAATAGAAACTAGTTGCTACCCGTCAAAACATAACGGCTGGATAGTAAATAAATGTACTAATAAACAAATTAAACTCAACACATCATTGCCAGATGTTGAAAATCGTAATATAAATGATAGAGAAATACACTTTGAAAAATTACTATTGAACCCAGCAAAAATAAATGCGGTTACTCAACAGCGCGAAATAAACAATTTCTGTCAGGTTTAATTCTATATCTCACGAACTTAATTAAAAATAAAAATGGCCAAGAGAGACCTAGAGAGATTCTTCGAACTAAACAATTTAAAGTCTTTAGGCGGTCTCGTGCTTAGTAAATATCTAAAGCCAGATTTAAACATGTCACTGAGCATGCGCCGAAACAAATTAATTTGTTTATGCAGGCTCGTGCTAAGTGCGTATATAAAGTCAGATTTAAACATGTCACTGAGCATGTGCAGAAAGGAAATTTTAATAGCAAATTATCGTTTATTTATAGAATTTGCTGTTACAAAAAGAAAATTTGACAAAGCTACAGATTGCAGTCTTTCATTTAAGAGAAAATTAAGTAAATTGATGCAGTAATTTTCTCTAACGGACTGTCCAAAAAATCTGCTTAGCAACTTAAACAAATAGATTCTTTGAACGACCCCTCTAATCTGTGTGTAAATAGTTGGTATTTCTATAAATAATTTTCACCCTAAAATCCTAATTATCCGTGCCAACCAAGTTCTCAGGTGTGCGCAAAAAATCGAAACACGAGAATTTTCAAAAAAAGCCCTTTGTTGTATTCACCAAAGTTGTATAAAATGAGTAATTCTGAATTTTTGAAAAAGAAGTATATTGTCATGTAAATGGGCTTCCGTTAAAATACTGATGAAACTTACGAAAAATATTAGTTTTCCATTCGAAAATATTCTGTAGCATTCCTTTATTTATGAACCAATGAGCTTGCATTCTTTTGGACAAAATGTGTTTTCTTCTCAAAACTTTTTTCTTTCTTCTAATATACTATAATAAACTGTCGAACATAGAATACGACCACCGGTAATCGATGCGTATAGTGTAGTTAATTTAGCTTTCAGTGAATATTGTCAACAAAACACCATCGATCTAATACATATTTCTAATAAACTAAGAACATTTGAAAAACTCTTTAGCATGAAACTTTCTTTTTAAGGTATATATGACTAAGTGGGTAATTAATAATATCAAAAGATGACTTTTGATGATTAGTTTGCAGTATACCAATATGGGTAAAGCTCTTTATTTTAAAAACGCAATACTGATTAGATTATGAGATGGTTCAGTACCAATTAAAAATTTAAAAAAAGGAAAGCATTATTTATTTTAAATTGGTATAAACCAACTATGAGCTGTAGTATCTATTCATAATAGTATCGAGAATAAGATACATTTTACCCTGTTGCCTTCTAAATATACACGGAAAGGGACTCTATCTAAACACTTAACTTTACACGACAAACACATTGCTGTGAATGGGACTTTACAGATATTAGTATACGTAAATGACTGAGATAAAAAGTTCAAAATGCAGGTGTAATAATTTAAAATTCCCGTTGTTTAAAAAAATAAACTGCAGATAGATTTTAGATGCAATTACATAACGGTTTATGTTAATAAGTATAATTACTTTTTATTTCTTTATTTCTCTACTTACGTCTCTAATGAGCGAATGTACATATACATTGTGCGAGTTGTTAGATTTTAACGCTGATACCTTTATATATATATATATATATATATATATATATATATTATAATCCCTTGATGATCGTATATGTGATGGTCACGGTAGTCAATTTCGGGTGTGAGGCTGATTGTGATAACTATTAAAGCACTAACTGTTTGTTTGACCAATAAATATTGTCTCTTGCGTTGTGTAATAAAACATTATAAGAATCATCTGATTGAAAATTAATGTATATATTTATTGGAACAAAACACATTTATCATTTATCATCGCGATTTATCACAAGTACTGTATTCATATAATTTTTCTCTTTATAACACTTTAAAATACACATTCCTTTTCCTATCTCTTAATCGAATATTGTTTACTTATTATTCATTATTTATCTAATTATGAAGTACTATACTTAATAACCATTTTTGTGAGACAATTTAAACATTATCAACACCTACGTCATTTAACTTAACTAGGGATGCGAGGTAACGAGGCAAACACTATTTAGTGATCTATAAAGGGACGCAACACATACCCCCACTGATGTACTTTTCAAACCTCGTCATGAATTCCTACTCGGCTGGCTGTCTATTCTCTAAAGATGATTCTTTGTGTTGAGGCACGCTCCGCGATGTGATGATATATTTCGTTGCACGGTAGGGGTGCAGGTTGGAGGTCTTGCTGAGTTTCACTGTTCAGCGCTATATTCAATCGGTCCCTTGGGATGGAGTAATGCACTGTCAATGAACCTCTTCGTCTGCCTTCGTCGCTGGCTCTTATGAATGTCGGCGATGTGTCATCTAGGCTGGTAGCTCACTCCCTGCTGTCATCAAGTCGAGTACGGTCTCTTTTCCTCATTATCGTCATGCATTCTGGCTATCTTCTTTGATCTCTAGTCTATTAACTGCACATCCTTCTCCTGTATTGCGTTGCAGGACAACTCCCCGTTTCCTCTCTTAAATTTATTCGTGTTTCTTTTTAGACTGCGCTGTGCACGGGTATCATGTCACTTCAACGTCTGGTTGTTTTGCTCGTTCCGTTACTTATTTCTATTCTCCGCAAGTCTTAATTCTTCTATCTCGCTCGAAGCCATTCAGCTCCCTCAACTTTGTTGTATGGGGGGGCTCGTTTTTAGTTCTACGTCTCCTCAATCCAAAAATCTCAGTCTATATCTGTTCACACTTTTCTTGTTTTTCTAATACTCTTCGTTCTTCCTCATTAGCTCCTCCTTCTCTCTCATTAGCATTGGCCATATACTTTACTGTTTTACTTTACTGGTTCTCCTTCCTTCTTCTAGAATCTTCCATCCCCGCCTTGCTGAGGGTTTGTCGCTTTTTCTCATCAACACTTCACTTCTCACGGTTTTTTCCCAAAATTCCTACAACTCCACCCGTTTCTTGTTTCCATTTCCTTGGCAAAGTCATAACTTCATTCAACATTCCCCTTCTTTTATTCCTCCCGCTCTCAATCCTCATTTCCTCACATATGTATTCCCTTTTCTTGATCCGTGCAGTTTGCTCAATAATTGCTTCTAACTAAGTCTTTTCAATTTGGCTACCACTCCGTTTGCCGCTTCCTTTTCTCATCAACCTCTGCTCCTTCTTGCGGTCTTCTGGTTTATTCTCTTCTCTCCCTTTAACCTTCCCTGCCATCTTTAAAATCTTTCTTCGTTACTCTGGTTCTGTTATTTCATTCCTTAATATTTCTTAATGTCGCCGCTATATACCCCGAGATATATATATATATATATATATATATATATATATATATATATATATATTTATTTATTTATATATATAAATATATTGTTACGAATATTGCCAGTCTATGGTAATCTCGCCAATTTGGCGATGGATTTGGACCCAAATTTGGCGATATCGCGCCAAGTGGTCGCCAGACTTCAAGATCTTTCCCATATGTTCTGGAACTTTCTAGCTGGCCGACCGATAGGGGGCACTTTGGAAATCTATAAATATACCTCAGATTGTCATTGGGATCAGTATTCTTATCTGCTGAGAATTGAATGTATTGAAAGCGCGATAGGCGAGTATCGTATTGAAGACTCTATTATCCTGACTTGTGTTTTAGAGTTTTCTGTTGTTTAGAAGACAGTTGGCACGTGTTTTCTGTTAATATTTGTGTATGCGCCTAAAGAATTTAGAGAATAATAAATGTTAATTCCTGTGAACCTTCAGAAAAGATTTTAATTCAATCCCATCGAACCCAGAAAACGGAACCGAATATATATATATATATATATATATATATATATATATATATATATATATATATATATATATATATATATATATATATATATATATATATATATATATATATATATATGTATATATATATATATATATATATATATATATATATATATATATATATATATATATATATATATATATATATATATATTTATACTAGCATTATTGGCCGGCGTTGCTCGGGTAGGTATATAGATATAAAATTTTTCATACATTCCATCAAAAAAATACTGGGCTGCATCCCCTCTCTTGAAGTTCATCTGGCCAGACAGAATGCGCTTAGCGCGTTTCTACTGAAATGATATACAAACAATAAGAAAGAAAGAAACTTTGAACCTGAGTACCTTCGTCTGATCTTCCTTCGTCTGACGCAGCTGGTTGTGGGGGAAGGTGTACATTCACAGGGGGTACGTGCATCTCTTAGGAGCACAAAAAATCATTAAAAATTAATTACAAAAAAAAACTAATTGAGCCCCAAATTTCGTTTTTGCTGCGTTAAGTTTCTCGGGTCCTAAACATTAACTGTGCCGAATTTGATCCCGGTGGGTGAAACTGTGTATGATTCTATAGCGGACAAACAAACAGACCAGCTCTTTTATATATATATATATATATAAATATATAAATATATAACTATATAAATATATAAATATATTAATATATATATATATATATATATATATATATATATATATATATATATATATATATATATATATATTTTCTTACTTCCTTTGTTTTTCTTATCATTAGATAATACCATTATGTTGCCTAGAGCGCGGTGACCCTAGGAAATATAATGGTATTATTTGATTACTTGTTGTTGCCAAACATATCGAGCCAATGATCTGACGTCTCTGGTTCGATGCCGGTTGCTGACAAATTCATCGCCGTGTACATATCGCCGTGTACATCGCCGTGACGGCTGGTGAACAAAAAATGTGTCGTGGCTGCAATGTCTTCCAAATTCTCAAAATTACCTCTGGAGGTTCGGGGATCATGTATTACAGTCTCGTCACCTGACTCGGTTCAAAATTATAGGAGTGGTCCCTCGGTTCAAAATTATAGGAGTGGTACCACAAGTCGGACTATGTCCCTTGTGGTACTGTTAAAAACCGGAGCCGTACCACTTCACCCAATAGCCGTTATGGACTTGAACTGACAATATACTGTCGGTCAAGGTGCATCAGTCACAACACCATTATATTGCCTATTCTGTGTATCTATATTTCCAAAATCCTTCAAAGTAAAATGCAGCTAACTATCGCTTTATCGGGTAAAGATTGTTTTCCTTCTTTCTAGAATTATATATATAATAGCCGTTGTCTCTGTATAACACTTCCGGGCTGTACTCATCTTTCAATTGAAGCCCTCAATAAACAAACAGCCGGCTAGGCTTAATTTCAATTTCAGATGTGGATCAGAATTTTTCTTACCTAAAAACTAATATCTTCTCCATCAAATCACGTTTGTTCAGCCTATTTTTCTATACAACATTCAGAACTAAAAAAATTGGATGCTTTTAGCTGTATATTTAACAGTTTTTAAAAATACTTTTGTTTACTTTTGAGATGAATTCTGAAAGTATACAAACTTGAATGTGAATGAATCAAGTAGCTCAAGTATTCATATCGCGTAGTGAGCTGTAAAAAACTAGATGGCAATCTACTACTCCAATCGCATAAAAAACTAAATAAATAAAAAATAATGAAAGGGTTTGATTTTGCAAGGTGTCGATTAAATGCAATATTGTTAAATAATTCGGGATATTTTTTAACTTTCATATACTTTTTTTCATTATGACGTCATTATTAGTATTATGACGTCAAAATGACGGGTTGGATGACAGTCTATTACTCCAATCGCATGAAAAACTAAATAAATAAAAAATAATGAAAGGGTTTGCTTTTACAAGGTGTGGATTAAATGCAATATTGTTAGATAATTCGGGATATTTTTAACTTTCATATACTTTTTCCATTATGACGTCATTATTAATATTATGACGTCAAAATGACGGGTTACCTTCTAGTTATTTTATAATACCTTATTTCTCTTTATATATGTCTCCTTAAAATATCCGCTTCTTACTGTGGTTAGAATCTTTCCACTTGAGTACTTAGAATTTTCACATCATTCTACGATTTATTTTAATTTTTTTTTTTTGGGGGGGGGGGTTGAGGGGTTGAGGTTGAAAACTGTGGTGTTAAAACCTTTATACCATGATTAATTCCGACAAGAATGACATTTTAAATTTATGCTGTGCCTACTTATGCTGGGCGTACCTCATGTGCCTAAGTTAATTTGGTTTAACAGAATCGGTAGAACGAGAACCAACGTGAGATATTAACCAGAAAATTCAACAGAAAATAGGGAAAAAAGGCTCGTAATACAACGTAAATACGTTGAAAATAATTGGCAAATCTTGATTTTGTACAGGATATATATATATATATATATATATATATATATATATATATAGTTTTGCAACAGTTATCACGGAATATCTCTGAGGCTGAAATAATTCTCTCTAAAACCTCAGATTACTTCAATAGCAAAAGTAAGAGCATTAGACACTTGTAGCAGTAGGGATTAACATGCTGTCGTGACTTTCTACTCACATTAGTTGTAGATACTAAAAGCTGATAAGAGGTTTCTCTAGGTCTTGTGGTTTTACACCTACTTGATCTTTCCTATTCATTTTATTCTCCTTAAGTTCTCGGTTAGCCTAAAAAATGCAACGATACAATCTTCCTTTATTGATCGGCACTATGCTTTCTATCCAAAAAGAGAGTAAAAAATACGTGACAAATAATTTTAATTTAATTAAAACATAATACTGCCAGTCATCTGATTTGTAAATTTATTGAAAAAAATAAATATGCAGCGAAATTCAGAAAAAAAATTCCCTGGCAAAGCTTTGTCAAAAATCTATAAAAAAAAATATGGTGTCGATAGAAAATATAAAGTGGAAGATGGATTTTCTGAAGTCGAAATCAAATCACATAACAGCTCATTTCAGACAAGCACAAAATAATCTTAATGCAGTGTAAAAAAGGTTAGATAATCCCATGGAGATACGGAGACTATACTCTGAACATTCTCAAAATTTTAAGTAAGACTTTAGAAGCGCGTTCTTGGGGACTGTTGAAATTTTGCCTAATTGTGATTTTATTAGAACCGATAGCATCAACTAAAATATAACGGAGGATCTCCATCTGACAAGGAGCTATTCTGCTGAGGAACTGTCAGGTCTTATTAAGGCCTATATAGTGTGCCTCCACAGTAATAAATGTTTTAACTCTCACAATCAGAACAAATGTCATTAGCTAATGATGATTGTTATCTCATTATTTTGTCCTTATTTTTTTTAGGTTTTTTAGCCTTAATATTTTATAAATCAAAATATATACGTGATACTCCACAGTGAACAGCAAAGATAAGAATACTGTCGATAGACTGTATTCTTATCTGTTGCGATCGTCTGCATTCTCAAAGTAATAAAATCAATTATAGGTATCTATGAAAACACTAGAAACTCTACGTATTACATCTTAAAAGACATATATGTGTTATCGAATCTATGTGTTATCGATATCAGAATGCTGACTGATTCGTCCTTTGATATGCATTAGCATTCAAGATCGGTAAGAAATCTTAAAATGTTTATACGGATTTTATGTAATAAGGTGAAAAAAATTTACTATTTTTCTTGAAAATCCATGTTCCCTTATGCAAACAGGGCCAAAGCACATCTATAGTAAAAATAAAGTAATCATTAATGCATCAACTTACAAGACATATCTATGTGTTATCGGTATCAGAATGTTGACTGATTCATGCATTAAAATTCAAGATCGCTAAGAACTCTTAAAAAGTTTATATGGTTTTTTATATAATAAGGTGAAAAAAATTAACTATTTTTCTTTAAAATCCCCGTTACCTTATGCAAACAGGACCAAAGCACATTTATAGTAAAAAAAATGTAGTCATTAAAGCAAAAATTTTTCTAACAGCTAACCACGTTCACTCTTTTCTTTTTCCTTGGCTAGCAGAGAAGTGTGCATCTTAATGGGCATTACCCGTAGATTATAAAATCTTTCTTCTTTTTTTCTTCAATATATCTTCATTTAAAAACATTCAAAAATCTATTTCCGCTTAATTTAAAAAAAAATCTATTACTTTTTCCTTGGTAATTTCCATTAAAAAGTTTAAAGAGATAATCATGTTCTTAAAAAAACCTAAAGTAGATAAAAAAGGATTTTTTTAGAAGAACATACTGTAATACATGAAAATAAGATAAAATAACCAACATTTCACGAAGACGTGGCAATTAATTTCCTCTAAAGAAAAAAGAGCTACGCACCGTATATTTAAGAGCTTGGATAAGAATTTTTCATCATAATATATTCAGCGAGATTTTTTTTTGTAAGTTATACTATTCCTGGGAAATAAAAAATATTTCATCCAATATATCTTAACGACTGTTATATTTGTATAAAAAAATTTTAAATTTCTTCTTGTTTCGGCTTATAAAAGATGCAGATTTTGTTAACCTCAGAAAAAAAATATTAACTAAAAAGAAATTTTTTACTGTAGACATTATATAATTTCAAAATACAGTGCACTGTTGAAATGTACTTAAAATAAAAGCTGTAAAAATATTAAAACAGTTTGAAATCTTTACATACTTATATCCAATTCATGTAATAAACCTTTGGGAAATTACGCTAAGTGTTACTTTGTTACTTAAGTTCTCGTGGTACATACATTTTCCCGTATTTTCATCCAATTAATGAGTCTTAATTTTTAATGATTTTTTTTATTAAAAAAACATTTTTCATAAATTTTTTACGATTTATTTTTCCCTTCTGAAAAAAAGGTTTGGTCTACAAGAAAAAATTATAGGAAGGATGAGAAAACACAAAGTATACCGTAAGATGGAGTTACTATGTGACGGATTTTAAGATTTTTTCATGTGCCAGCCGATCAGTTTTAAAATCAGTCCAAAACCAACAATTGCAAAACATTGGTATATCCTTTCCTTACTTAGTAATATATTCCGCTAACCCGGATCTTTAATTGCCATTGAGAAATTAAAGTTAAAATGTGTCACAAAGTAGCCCCACTCGGCGGGGCAACTTTGTGACATCTGTGTTTTCGCCTTGAAATCCAAGTGGAAAAATTACTTCACACAAAATTAGACAGTAAAACGCTTATCAAAAGCTTGATACACAATTATATATACCTATTACAAATATTGGATAGCTTTCTTTATATCTTTGAAATCAAAGAGACATCGGGTGCACAGGGCAGCCAACAGTTCTTTGAGAAGATGAGGAAATTCGTCTTTCGGCACATTGTACTCCTTCGGGTAGTTTTTTTTCCAGATAGTCAATATTTCTTTCTCTCCAGTGTTATTTTAGAGGACAGAAAAATACAACATCGAGTGACCGAAGGAGGTGGGTCGTAGTTTGGGACAGTGTCAATGTGTCACAAAGTTACCCCGTCACCTTCCGATATTTAGGTTATGAACTCATATCTCTCGGAAATATCACTACACAAAAGTTATATTGCTCCACAATCTAACTAACATATTGACAATAAAAAACAATTACCTGCGGTCGTTGATTGTATAAGGTGTTACCTTCAGCACTCAAAGTTTCCGAAGTTTGAGTCAATAGCTTGACAACAGGTTTGAACAATACACTGGCCAGCGAAGACAAATGGCGCGCAGAAGCTTCTGACTCTGGCCACTAGGTGTCTTTTTATGTTGGACAAGCTGTTGGCGCTGGTCTTTCCCTACCCTGTATCACGGGCGCTGCACAAGATCCGAAATACGAAAAAATTACTACGTATCGCAACGTTACCCCTGCAGTCACAAAGTGCAGTCACCCCACCCTGCAGTCACCCCATCTTACGGTATTAGAAAGGGCTAGAACGATCTTCTAAACAATGTGTCATTCATTCCCCAGTTTTCCTGTGGTGTTGTTCTTAATGCCTTCTGGCGAGAATTTCCAGACCAAGTCCATATAGGCTTAGGGTTCCGTAGTGCTGTTCCGGTTTATAATACCATCACAAGGGTCGTAGTACGACTTGGCTAGGTGCCTCCACAATTTTGACCGAGAATCTCCAGAGCCGGTATCTGGGAGGGGGGGGGGGGATTGCATCTTCCCCAGCCACTGACATTGAACAGTCTGCGGAATAAACTTGCCCATATCCGGCCTAGACACGAAGGTATTTATCGGCGCATGTCGAGATCAGATCCGAGCATCCTCAGGACCAAAAGCCAACGCGCTACCCATAAGCTACCTCGGTCTCAGTTTTCCCGTATTGTGCTAGTCCATAGTTTAAGTGAAGTCACGTTCCTGAATTTAGCTTATTTTATTGAGTAAATAAGATTCTTCTTATCAGTTTCAAATCAGAAAGAATGGGTCTCATATACCAGTGCGGAAAAGTCAGGTCGGACAATTCCGGAAAATCAGTATTGGAGATATATAGGTTAAAATCTTTAGGAAAATACTGCTCTAAGAATCCAAGAGGAACCAGGAATCCAGGTAATATATTATTCTATTTTAAGTTTATTAGCATGTGCTTTAAAAATAATAATCATAAAATTGATAAAAATTCAGGCTTACTCTAACGATTCTAGATAAATGTTTGTTAGATAACATTAAGGAAAATTGCTTTACTTAAATTTCAGTTTTAATGAGAATCATATGATTATCGATTTTTTGTACACTTTTCATGTACGCATTTGCTTCTATAAGGGTCTTTACCTCATTTTTACTTATTCTTGTCGAGTAATGGTTTCATTATCCGTTTGAGCCAGATTATTCTCGAACTACCATGCGTTTATGGTCCACACTTTTACAACCATTGTTATAATGCGAAGATTAGATAGTATTTTTCTGGAACATATCCATCAGCTTCCAAAAAGTCAAATACAATTGCTTTTGTTTGTATAATTTAAGGCCAAAATTTCAGTTTTTAGCTAAATGCACCTTTCTGTACTGAAAATTACTGATTTTTTTTTTTTACTCACAAGGAAACCTTTAACTGGCACTGCCAAACAACAATTTAATTTTCCCCTGATTTCAGATACTGAAGAAATGACCGATTTTACAGACGGACACTAATAAATCCCCAACTGCGAGTTACTTATAACTTTTATAATTGATAATTTCTTATATGAGAGTTGCTATAAGGTAAGTACGGCTGGATTCTTGTGATAGAGGGAGTGAATTCCTTTTTGTTGTTAAACGAAGTGTTTCAGTATCTCTGATAAAAAAGATGTACACTCATGGACAAAAAAATTAGCGCACCAAGAAGGAGTCGTCAAAGAGAAACGAAATTTTACATACGTAATGACTACTTTGATATAAGTAAATGATAAGAAAATCAAAGAAAAAGGATAATTTATTTCAGAGAAAAATGCAAAAGAACGGAGGAGTTAATACTCCGTTGGACCCCCTCTAGCGCGAATGCACGATGCGATACGATCGGGCATCGAGTCATACAAGTTCTGTATGATGTCTTGAGACATTTCGTTCCATATTTGCTGTAACCTTGACTCTAGTTCGTTCAAACTGGTGGGATGCCCAACTCGTCGTCCCAAATGATCCCAGATATGCTCGATTGGAGACAAATCTGGGGATCGGGCAGGCCAAGGAAGGGTAGTAACAGTGCGGAGACAGTCTTGTGACACCCTTGCCGTATGAGACCGAGCATTGTCTTGTTGAAAAATGACTCCTGGGAGCCGTTGCATGAGTGGGAACACATGTGGTTGCAGGATTTCATGAACATACCGCTGGGCTGCCATGGTGCCACGGAACAATACTAGGGGTGACCGTCTATTGTAGGCAATGGCACCCCATACCATCACACCAGCTGTGGAAGCAATGTGTCGCTGTACAGCAAAGGCAGGATTGAAGCGTTCACCACGGGCTCTCCACACACGAACACGATTGTCATCACTGCCGAGATTGAATCTGGATTCGTCGCTAAAGACGACCTGGTTCCATTCCGCTGCAGTCCAGTTTCCTCGTGCGCGGCAAAACTCCAAACGGAGGCGTCGATGGGTGGGCGTCAAGGGCAGCACACGTAATGGGCGCTGCGATACCAACTGTCCTTCAGCCAGGCGCCTTCGTATGGTTCGAGAAGACACAGAGGCCCCTAGTGAAGGTGCTACCTGTGCCTGGATGGCGGCCGATGAAGCAGTTGGCTGTACGCGTGCATTTGTTACGTTGTGGCGGTCTTCTCGACGACTGGTCTGTCGAGGGCGTCCTGAGCCTGGTCTTCGTATACATGACATCTTTTGGGTCCACTGGTCCCAACACCTCCTCACAACACAATCAGAGCGGCCTAATTGACGAGCTACTCGCCTAGCTGACCACCCAGCTTCCATCATCCCGACGATTCTCCCCCTCTCAAACTGCGACAACTGCTTATATTGTCTTCGAACAAGGCGTAATGGCATGTCTATCTCAGCTCTTCATTTGTAAATGATTCAGCACACTCAAACAAGCTTTGGTTACCTGTTTTATACTCCACAGAGTACGATGTTCAACGCCCTCTACCGGCTATACGTAATGCGCAATCACGCTGCATTTCTAATCATTTGCATATCTCCCCGACATGTATCTTCATTGCAAGTTTCGTTACAATCCCGCAATTATTTCTTGGTGCGCTAATTTTTTTGTACATGATTGTATATAATTTTTCAGTTCAAGAGGAGAAATAGGGGTGTTTTTGAGAAAAGCTCATCAGTCATTATAAAATTAGACCATATTATTTTTGATTGGTTACTAAACGGAACCAGGTGTCTTTATAATACAAAGCGTAAATAATTTTCTAGTCAAGCGCCTTAAATAGGTGATTGAAATTTTCTGAGATAATTTTTAGATCGAAATTTTCATTCCACCCTTGTTTATATTTTCCCCATCACTGGATCATGCAAACGCTAACTAATTGAAAAGAAAAGAATTGAACAAAACAAGAGATATCCTAAAAACGTCAAAATATTATTAGTCTAAAAGCCTAATTCGGTAAGTTTCCAGTTTGAAATTAAATCCATGTATATTTTCCTTAATTACGTAAATAAGTTTTCATGCTCTTACTAATACAATAAATATTGAACAGTCATTCTGTTCGGTTCTCTAACTGGTTAATAACATCACAAATGATATTTTAAATGTGATATTTTTGATAGAAGTATTAATCTTAAACAACCTTTATGAGTAGAAGTATATATTAATAAAAACTAGTACATATTCTCAACTAAAATTTTAAATTGTACCATTTCAGAAATAATATTTCTCGTATTGAATAAGTATATTATCCCGCTGTTCAACATTTTCTTCTCTCTCTCTCTCTCTATATATATATATATATATATAATTATTGTATAAAATTGTATCACAAAACTAACTAAATCACTCATGTGCTTTTTCAAATAATTGTAAGTCTGAGACTTTATACTCCTTCCTCTGTTTCTATAAATGATTTCTTCCTTGCAATGTTTTATCTGCGTTCAAAATTTATCGCTTCCAAAAATAGCCCTTAGTCTTCCTTTGTCTTCTGCCCGAAATTTATAGTGCCTTTAGACAGAACATGTACTCTAATATCTTATTTTAGAGTGGTAAAATTGTCGTGGAAAATAAAATTCCATTGGTGTTCAAAGTAGATTGAAAACACGTAGTTCGAACTTTTTATGTCGATAAAAGACATCTTCACTTACTCTTTTAGCAAAGTATACTTACATTATCCGACTACACATACTCAAGGTTTTTAAGTTATGGCTTCTTTCCTAACCTTAAAAAAAAGCTGATCAAATATGAAATAATATTGATTTACGATTTCTGAGATTTTGTTTTTCCCTTTTTGTGCCATTTCTTATAAAAGTGCTGAATATTTTACTGTTGCAAAATGTTATGTGTTCTTCTTAATTTTTTTTCCAGATTACTTTAGATCAGTCGTGTTAGTTTCTGCCTGATTAAGTCCGCGTACTATGTATATCTTCCTATTCCATGCTCCGCCTTTAAGAAAATACAAAAGAATTTTGTTTTGTTCATGTTCAATTTATCTTCATTATCCAATGAAGCTAAATTTAACTCAAACTAGTTTGACTCAAACTTTATAAAGTTTAAAAGTTTTGGAAAGAGATCCTTTAAACTTTTATTACAGTAATTGTATTTGTGTACCTTAGATTGGTAAATGTTCTTTCTCCCTTGATTTATTTCCCATCATTTGTGTATTCTAGATTGTATTTCTTTTATCCCTTAAATTGTTTTGCATTATGCTCATAGTTAATATTTTCTTACTGCCTTAAGAATTTGACACTTTCTCATCAAATCTTTAAACCTTTTAGAACATTAGAACTGAATTACTTGGTTGATATTCCTGCTTTTTTCAGTTTGTAATTGGCTTTGTTCAGAGATTATTTTTAATTTTTATCTCTGAATATTTTACTTTGCAGAATTCGCCCTTTTTTCATTATAAACTCTTCACAAAGTTTAGAATTCCTTTCGTTAATAATGTTTCGACCTAAAATGATTCAAATAATTCAACATAAGAAAATGTTTATTGAAATTAGCTTGTAAATAACTAAGAAACATTCTGAAAAAAAATAGACATATCTCAGCAAACCAATATTCCGCCATTCACCTGCACTTTGTTAAGATGCTTAAGTTACAATTTTATTGTGACACAGAGGTCAATTAAAAAAAAACAGACATTACTATTAAAAATAGCATATTAACGAGAACTTTATTAAAAAATCTGCAAATATTTTGATATTTCAATTGATTTTTCAGCCTAGTTATGTATTTTTTTTAACATGTAATGTTTGATAAATGTTAATATCCAAATATATTAACCTTACCCTTACAGGGTGGGATAGCATGTATCCTAAGAATGTATATATATATATATATATATATATATATATATATATATATATATATATATATATATATATATATATATATATATATATATATATATATATATATATATATATATGTATATATATAACCCCCTTAATGGCCATTCTTACAAAGGGGGTGTGAAATTTCCCGTTTTAAATAGGGAATCGGAAAAATGGGCTCCGTAAGCTAAAGGTTAATGATAGGATACAACATAGGGAAAAAGTTTATTGAAATTTGCTTGTAAATAGGTAAGGAACATTCGGTAAAAAAAGACATTTCCACTCTTTAACAAAACAATCTTTCACTATTCACCTCCACTTTGTTATGATACTTCAGTTTCAAAATTTGTTACGATATAGACACATTTTTTTAAATGTTTAAACGTGAAAATGTTTAAACGTGATATTAAATGTTTAACTATTAAAAAACATATATTTAGAGGAGAACGGTCTAAAATAATCAGCAAATATTTTAATATTTCCTTTGATTTTTCAACCTAGTTATGAATTTTTTTAAATTCCATCTTTGATAAACGTTAATATCCACAGCTCATTAAATTTTCTACTCACGCAGAAAATTGCGATTTCTAAGAAATCAACTATGAATAAACTAATATGCGATATTTCAATTAACGCAATATAGAAATTTAATGTTTATTCCAAGCTCTTAAATATCCAACTATTTGCATTAAGGCAGTAAATAGGCAGTTTCTAATGAGAAAACTACTGCTCATTCGTTTAAAATTTTCAGTAATTAGTATCCGACAATTAACATCTTTTATTAGAAAGGAATTTATCCCGATTTACAGTTTCAGGATATTTTTATAAACTTAAGATGATGGTTTTAAAAACACCTAAAAATATTTTTATGCAGCATAATGCTATTTTAAAGATTTATTTTGTGTATCATTTCTTCTCTGATACTGATGTTTTCTCCCAGTTTACATTTTTATACTTATTAATTTTTTTCGGCAAAAATATTTATATTGAATAACCGATATTTTTATGTATTGCAATTTATGTAAAGAAAACTGATTGAAGGGCTCAACTAGTTATCTTTACATAAAAATAGCCTAGTGTTAGCGCGTACCACTAGTCTATTGGTAGTTGCCAATACCAATAGCCAAGTTATTGGCCTAAGAGGTAGTAGGCCAGTGGTACGTAGGTAGCCTAGGAGAAGCCTACTACCTCCTAGTGGTAGGCCTAGGAGTAGCCTAGTGGTAGTGTTGTGATGATAATTAATAGTTTAGAAATAATTAACGTTTATATTAATATCGGGTATTCAGATAATTAAATTAGTAAAGTAAGTAAGTAAGTAAGTAAATTTTAGTAACGATTGTTCTTTGTTTTAATCAATTTATTAAGCCTCTGCTAAATATATCTGAGGGTTTAAACTTGTGGTGATCAAATATTAATTGATTTGATTAATGTCATCGCATTTGGAGAAGTGTGCGCAAGTTTCTCTAAATGTTTTGACATTGAGAAGAATTAAGTTTGAAATAGATCATCACAGGTTATACCTTATTGTTAAAAATATTGATACATTAATAAGTCTTATTTTTAAACATTGTGAGTTGGCTGGTACGGTTTTTGGCTGGCAGAATTTTAATTCAAAGGTTTTAGAAATATTTATTGTTTTCCTTCTTTCCCTAAAATTGACCCTGTGCCTAGCAACAGCTTTTCATAGCCTCCCCCACTATCTGTAACCCGATACGTCCGCTACGCGCCCTTTTTCGAACGGGGAGAAATCTCAGAAGAGGAGATGCAAGGTGTAGAAGTCAAAATAGTGTAAATCCGCACGGTGTGTGGACAATAAAGAATGTATCATAAAGGATGCAGAGACAGGGGCAAATACAGGATTGTAAAACAATAAAAAAATAGAAGAATAGCTGTCGGTGTGGCCAGTGATAGCGATCTGAAGTTTATATTTTACAAGATGGATGGTCGTTATTTTATGGCCCACATTAAAAACGTCAGAGGAGAAGAATCAAAGTTGTTTTACAAAATAAACGTATGTGGGGGGAGGTACTACATAGCCTATGGACACAGGCGACAGAGGCGGTATAATAAAGGACCAATTAGGGATAGGAACCACTGAAGGAGAAACAGCCCACTGCCCTATGAAAGTGAGGGGCGTGCTAGAATGGCCCCCTGTAAACGGACAACAGCTTCGCTAAGGACGAGAGGAATCCAAAAAAAAGAAGAAGAGGACGGTCTTTAGATTGGGTTCCTGAGAGTTAGATGTCGGAGGCTCTCGTCTGCCATATAGCCGTGGAGAAGTGCCAATATACCGCCAACGTTTTCATACACTGGAGATGATACTGGGTCCCGGTCGCCGATGCTACGATCATCGTTGCATACCTGTACGCAACCTGTACCCCTACGATCAAGAATGCTACCTGTAGCCTTCCCCCCTCATTTCGGCCATCAGAATTCACGGAGCGCCAAGGAACTACTTGGAATGGAGGATGGTTTTACGGACTGATTGCAAGTGGTGACAAGGAGCTGACTCGGGAGCGCGGTGGTTTTGAAATGAGATTATTCGGGGATCCTGAACTGGTGGCGAGGAAGGCTTCAGACCCAAGCTGGGCCTCCCGGCCCACGGACGATGGCCACGGGTGAAATTCTTTTTCCTTTCCTTTCTTTTCTGTAAATTCTATCCTTAAACTCTCTCTCCTTTTTGCAGATTCCTCCTTGCAGATTCATTAAGAATCAATTTAAATTTAAAATTTAATTAATGATTAGTAATTATATATTGAATGACTTAGTTTTTTTATATTCGCCAGCCATTTCATTTTGGAATTTTCATTGTATATATTTTTTTGTGTTGTGAGGATATAGATGTTGGTTTTTACAGCAATTGTATTTTTGATAATTTATTATTGGTATCTCGAAAATATGTTGATTAGAATTGATTACCAGATTGGTGGTAATAACGTGAATAAATTTGTTATGTTAAAGTATATCTTTGTCATGTCGGTCCTTGCCTTTTTAGTAAATTTTCTGATTTTCAGCTTTAGGTATTATTTTTATTTCAGCAGATTTGAAGTTTTTTTCTTTTAGGTGAAGAAATTTTATTTTTTTTGGTGTACTCCAATGATAGAGTAGTAAATTTATTAGAGTTAATTTCTCCTTTTCCTTTTGGCTCATTAATCACCACAGTGATGCATTCAGTAATGAACCTAGGGTAAATTTTAATTATTATATGTTTATGGGTTATTGCTACACACAACGTAAGTCCTTAAAATGTACTAACCACTAATGGCCAATGGCATATATTGTTGTACTTAAATTTAACTGAAACCTACCTTAATTAGTAGGATTTATTCCTACCTTCAATGCATTAATTAGTAATTAAACATAATAAATATACAGTTTAAAACAACCCCATATAACTACAAAATTAATTGCCACAGTAGCGCGTCGGCTTTCGGTGCTGAGAGTGCTCAGATCGAATATCGATAAGCCATTAAATACTTTCGTATCTAGGCCGGTTATGGGCACGTTAACACGTTCGCTGCCGGGTCCCGTGCCATCGAGGGACGTGACGTCAACACGAGAACCCAATCCCGCTGAAGCGGGAGGTGTGGGGTGATGTCTCAGCCAATTCCGTGCTATCGCGAGAAGAGCTGATCATCACCGTTTATTCTCCACTTCAGTCGGCGTGTGGGGAAAAATTCATTTCTACGGATGGCATCGGGGTGATCGTTTTTCCCCCTAGAGCGGCAGCGAAAGTGTTAATTCCGTAGGATAGAAAGTCCCTCTATGAGGTCATAGAGGGTGGGAGAGGGTAAGATCCCCCCCCCCCCCAAGATGCCACCCCTGGGTTTCAGGATCAAAATTGTGGTAACACCTCCCTAAATCAGAAATAAATTCCGGACAATGGGAGCATTAAATACAACAACGTAACTAATGGCTGTTTCGCACATGTGTAATATGTTTTCCTGATGTTACCGTTGATAGTCATTGGAGTTTTTAAAATTTTCAACAGTAAATCACAAAATTGGAAATATTATTGGAACTATTTAAATTTAAAATGGATAAGTGATTAAGTGTATTTAAGTATGATCGAGGAATTACAAGACAGTCTTTTAAATTAGTCATATATATACTCCCAAACATGAAACTACTATTTGTATCTATTTTTCTGTGTCTAGGACGACTAATTTTGTATTTGTGTCCCGTGATATACCTCTTAAACTGCAATGCCTAGTAAAATTATAAATATTTCCTTTGCCCATCTCATGAATGCAATAGCATGCTCCTGCATAGAAACCCTATTCAATTTAAAATTACATTCTGTTTTAAATTAGATCTAACAAATTCCTTTAATGCTCTGTTAGTCACATGACATGTCACGTAATAGCCGCATAGTCATGTCTTACTGTATCATGATCATATATATGCCTTAAATTTGCATCCATTGTAAACACAGTTTCATCAATTGATTAAACACAGAGTCTACAAAAAAAAGAGTTAATTTTATCTGTAGACACATAATTAAGATTATTGAATTTAAGTACTGTGCTACCTAGAACTTAATAATGCTTGAAGCAATTTTCCTAGTTCATATAATATACCTTTAAATCCTCTATTGCTCTCTCACAGAATGTGACAAAAAAAAATTAGACAATAAAGGTAAAACTTCATTGTTGTAGGGCAGTATTAAATGAACGATGAAAATTTCTTGAAGCAATTTTCCTAGTTCATTTAATATAACTTGAAACCCAGTTGCTTTCTCACTGATTGTGACACAAAAATTAAGGAATAAAAGTAAAACTTCAATGTTTTAGGGAAATATTAAATGAACGATGAAATTGCTTGAAATGATTTTCCTAGTTCATTTAATATAACTTTAAAACCTTAATTGTCCTCTAACAGAATGTGACACAAAAAATTAAACAATAAAGGTAAAACTTCATTGTTCTAGGGCAATATTAAATGAACGAGGAAAATTTCTTGAAGCAATTTTCCTAGTTCATTTAATATAACTTGAAACCCAGTTGCTTTCTCACTGATTGTGACACAAAAATTAAGGAATAAAAATAAAACTTCAATGTTTTAGGAAATATTAAATGAACGATGAAATTGCTTGAAGTGATTTTCCTAGTTCATTTAATATACCTTTAAAACCTTAATTGCCCTCTAACAGAATGTGACACAAAAAATTAAACATTAAAGGTAAAACTTTATTGTTCTAGGGAAATATTAAAGGAACGAGGAAAATTGCTTCAATATTTAAAAATTAAAATATTTCAGACACTTCTATCTGTAGTGTTACCATATAATGCATTACCCCAAAACTTCCAAACTTATTAGAAAATGGTATTTGAGTGTACAATGTATCATAGAAAATTTGAAATAATAAGACAGTCATTTCTTCATAAAATGTTGTAGATACTGAAGTCTCCTTTTTCCGTGCTAATTAATGCATATATGATCGGAAAACATGGATAATAAGCTCTCTTTATTAACAAAACAAAACAAAATTCAGGCGTTTTGCAACAACTGTATATATTGTTTAAGTTTTGTTAAGAGTTTCAGTAAAATATTTTTTTCAAATTAAATTATTTTTAGTTTTTCATCTACAAAAAAACTGTTCTATTCAGTTGTTAGTGAACTATGTTGGTATTCTTCAGACATTCTTTGAGTTTTGGTTCAGGTTTTTTTTTTAAGCAACATGGATAACCCACTTAGGAATAATCTATATATATAAAACAGTTCCGTAACTGATTGACTGACTGACTGACTGACATATAACGCACAGACCAAACCGCTGGACCTAAAGGGCTGCAATTTTGCATGGCGATTGTTCTTATAGTGTAGGGTTGTGCTAAGAGATTTTTGAAAATTCTTTTTGGATTTTTAAAATTAAATTTTTAAGCTGTTTTTGTAACATTCTTTAAGTTTGCATTTAAAATAATAATCCGAAGGTTATAAAATTTATATATCAAGAAAGATCATAAAAATCTTTTTCATATCTTTACCTCCGTTCTCTGATTTTTGGTGAATTTTTAAAGATTAATTTTTAGAATTTAATTTATAAAATGCTGATCACGTGGTTCCTTTCCTTTTGTGTGATACTTTAAACTAATTTTGCGTCACGTTCATAACAACGAAATAGACAAAAAAAAATTTGTTCTTCCTAATGCGGCAGACGATTGGACATTATCCAAAAAAATATTAAAATACCGTAAAAGAAATGTTCCTCAGACTGTACTATATTAACTGTTCTATTATACTGTGCTATATTAACTATACAACTATTACTATATAACTATTACTATATAAACTGTACTACATTAACTACATTCTTTAGTATGTTCTATTAGATTTAATTTGAATATTTTCTGCTACATTATTTTGTCTATAAAAATATCCGCTACGAATTTTTTATACATATATTTTTTCGTTTTTTTTTTCAGCAATTGCATACATTGATCGTTGTATTTATTATAAATGTATTTCATTTGAATGTACACCGTAGCGAAGTACGGGTTTCCAGCTAGTTTTTATAAAATGACCAATCTTTTATCAAAAGATATAAAAGAGAGTTATTTTTAACCACACGCTTCTCCGTCATGGATTTATAGTCCGTTTAAAAAATCCTCATGTTCTTTAATATCGAAATTTAAAACAGTAAAATTTTCGGAGGAAAATAAAATTGGATTGGAGTTCAAAGTAGATTGAAAACACGTATTTCGAACATTTTTAGACGATAAAAGACATCTCCGCTTCCTCTTTTAGTCAAAACATTCCTACACCATCCACCTACACTCTTTCGAGTTATTTAGTTATATCCTCTTTCAAAGTCTAAGAAAGCTACTCAAATACGAAAGAATAATATTATTGAAACTGAGTCTTCTCCGAATTTTTTTCTTCATTTCAAGTAAGAATGCTAAGAAATCCGTTTGACACCTTATAGCTTATTTCTTTAGGTTTTGTATTTTTCGGTTATATTTTTTTTCAAATCACAGTCGGACAAATATTCTCATTTCCATCTGATAAAAAATTCTACACAAAGTACTTAGATTTGCCATTTTCATAAAGTTAATTTATCCGGAAAAATGTTTTGTATATTTTCTGATGGTTTTGTGAAATGTTGATTAGAAGTACGCGATTTCTTCTTTTAACTCTCCTTTTATGGAAGTTTTTATCTTGCTTTTTTAAAGATGGTTCGGTTTATTTAGAATTCAATTACACTGGTTTTCAAATTTTTAAAATACCATATTAGACTTAAGGGTAAAGTGAATTAAGATTACATCTCTAAAATATATTTTTTATTCTTTTAAGTATTTGAGATCGTAAAGAATTATGCAATTTGGTATAAATTAAAATCTCCTATAGCTTCATTAATAATTTATTTTATTAGATCGTATAAACGTGCTAATTATTCAACACCAAATTCTACACAAAGTACTGAGATTTACCATTCTATACAGTTAATTTATCCAGAAAAATGTTTAGTATATTTTCTGGTGGTTTTATGAAATGTTGATTAGAAGTGCGTAATTTCTTCTTTAAATTTTCATTTTTGTAAGTTATTATTTTGCTTTTTAAAAATGGTTAATTTGATATGGAGTTCAGTTAAATTTGTTTTAAATTTTTTTAAATATTGTATTAAATTTTATTATAAATTAAATTAAGATATATCTCTAACATAATTTTTTTTCTCTTTTAATTTTAAATATTTGCACTCGTAAAGAATTGTGAAATATGTTATAAATTATAACTCCCAATAACCTGATTGCTAATTTACTTTATTAGATCGTATAAATGTATTAATTAACTTAAGTCTATATCGAAAATCTTCAAAGAAAATTTCAGCTGCATTAATAGATTATGAATTCAATTAGATACTTCAAACATTTCACGAGAAATAAAAGCCTTAGAAATTATGGAACTTGTTTTCAATAACGAAGTTTCACCAGTTACTGTACAGCATGCATTTTTAGGGTTTAATTATTTTTTATCAGTAGAAAAAGATTCACCTTCAATGTTTAATCTTTAAAATGTCTCAGTTTAGTAAAATATCTTACTAAACTGAGCAATAATAACAAATGGTTTTTAACCCTATTTTTATCATTCAGTTCAGTTCTATCAATTGCAATCACAAATAAATTACAATTTATTTTAAATTTTAGGTCATTTTAACATAAAATTTCTTTCCCATTTTATTAAAAATAGTCTTTAGTAAGGCATATAAAAACTTTCTCATTCGGATTTGAACCATAGCATTTTAAAACAAATTTTAAAGATCGTTTAATTTGAATTTTGTAGTACTTGATTGCAAACCGATTTCAGGCGCCGTTTGGGGAATAAATTTCTGGCGATGTACCTATATTACGCTTACATAATTTAAAGAAAATTTTTCTTTTTGCTTGCAACGAAAATTTAAAGGCTAAATACATCTAGAAATCCTCGTAACTTATCTGTACTATCCTTTTAATTGAATAAATTTCAGCAAAATTTCGATCTATTTGAAGTTTAAATAAAACTTTTCGAATATATTGGCTATGCAAAACATCTTCTTCCTATATATCCGCCTTATAAATAGTGTACTTTTTATATATATCCAACATTTATCTATCAATTTATCTAGAGATGATTAAGACAATTTAGTCATCAATCTGTTGAAAAATATTCTAACGAAACTCATATTGTTAAGAACAAGGGGCACATTATATTAAAAAAAAGGTATCATAAATTTTAATATCCTATTGTACCTCATTAAACTATAGCAGTGAACCGCATTATCTTAAAATTAATTTTCTAGTGTAAACAAAACATAATTTTGGATGGAAAATGGTTATTCCTTTCAATAAAGCACCTGCTAAATTTTTAATGAGAATGATTAAATATAAATTTATTTATTTATTTATAAAATTTGAGATTTTATCTTAACTACCCATAGACACTGTATACTATTAAAAATAATTTAATTCAGATATAAAATAAAAATAAGTAATCACGAAAACAATTTTTGCATTTTTCCTTTGCTACACAATCTTATTTTTCCATATATGCTGTTAATGAATTTAAAAGCGAAGACAATGCCATGTCCTAATTACTTGAATTCATTTACAAGTCCATTAAAAATTTCTTTCTTCTAAATTTATTCCTAACCTCCCTTTAATATCTTTGAAGTCCATATTAATTCCTTTATATTCGACAAATAATTATTACTGAAATTATTTCCCATTGGACTTTTATAGAATATTTTCTGCTTAAGGAGCACAATTCAGTTTTACGACTGTATTTTTATAAATGTGTTTTTATATTTATTATATTCTGAGAGTAGTAACTATAACTACCCATATCTGCTATTCCAAACTCTTTATTAATTATTGAAGTCTAAAATTACTAATTTGTCTCCCTTTTACGATTACGAGGCTAAATGTCTTCTTTCTTTATAATTTCTTAATACCTTGCGATACGCAAAATATATTATTTTAATTTTTATGAATATATATATATATATACATATAAGAGAGAGAGAGAGATACATATATGCTCATATGGATAGATAGATAGATAGGAAGGGTCAACACTCATCAATAAATTTCTAAATTGGCGTAGGATGAAGCAAATAAAAGGTTTAAGCAACTTCTTACTTCTTACTAAGAGGTTGTTATTGGAGAAGAGAATGTATTTTTAGCAAAACTGATTTTCCTTTATTCAGACAGCTTTACTTCCAGATTTAAAAGAAAGAGCTGAAAGTATTGCCTCTTAGATAGATATTCAATTGGCACGTTTCTTTTGCACGTTTGTTTACACCTAAAATAAATACTCCCCCTGTATTTAAAAAAAAATTTAATCAGACCCTTTTTTTAGTTAGCGCAAACGTAAAGAATTGAAAAGACAATTTTACTTACACACACACACACACACACACACATATATATATATATATATATATATATATATATATATATATATATATGAAATAATTAGGGGAAGAAGAAGCTCGACGGCTTGTAGTCGCATAACCGGGATTGTAATCTCAGGAAGCCGTAGCGAGTGGCGAAGGAAGGAAGTCCAGGAAGAACACAAACATAAACTCCACATAGCTGGTATACGTCTTTTATTACACAGTACTTAAATGAGGAAATATACTCCATTACTCAAACACTGAGCATCCAGTATGGAACGGATATATCACGCAGTAGACGGGGAACGGGGCCCCCGTCCCCCAATTTGAGAGCTCGAAAATCTCACATCTTGATGGTTTGCTGGTTCGAACACAAAAACTTCAGAAAGGGCGCCAAAATCTGACAGGTAGAGGCGCACTGACTTTTTAATTGGCCAGAAGCGAACACATGACCCTAGCGCGTCATATCGGATGATGGTTTTCGACTGTTCCACGCCGTTCGCGTTATATAACTGTTATATAAGCTTTGTCCACACGTGCCTTAGGGGAAAAACTAATAAATTACTTCGGTTTGGATTTAGGTAGAAATAAAGAAAGAGGGAATGTGTTCTATTGCGTTAGGATGAAGAATTTGGAAAAGGGCGTGTTAAATAGTAAAAAGGGTTTTAAATTTATTTCATATATATATATATACGAGGTCAGATCAAAAAGTAAGTTGCACTTCAAAGAAATGGCCATTTATTAAATAACCTATACAAAAGCAACACTGCAATGACAGCATACAATGTAAGTTCACTTTTCCACATAGTTCCCAAGAGACTCTAAACATTTCTCCGAACGGACAACGAACTTTTCGATTCCGGATGTATAGAAATCTCCTCCAGTGCTGTGTAACCACACGGAGACAGCTGCTTTTACCTCCTCATCATTTCGGAATCGTTGTCCACCGAGATCCTTTTTGAGCTTACCGAAAACATGGAAATCACATGGCGCTAAGTCAGGACTGTATGGAGGCTGCTGCCATACCTCTCAGTTGAATCGCTGTAGCAGTTCGAACGTTTGGCGGGCCTTGTGAGGTATTGCGTTATCGTGCAACAAAATCACACCGTCGCTCAATTTTCCCCGGCGCTTCTCTTTAACGTTTGGTGTGCAATTTACAATAACAAGCTGACTCGGGAACCAAATAATTGGGTATGGGGGTTTCAAAGAATAGCTTCCACGTTTGCCTGATCTGACTCCACTGGACTTTTACCTGTAGGGATACCTGAAACAGCAGGTGTATGCGACCCCTCCACAAACATTGCAGGACCTTAAACGACGCATTATGGCCGCTTGTGCCAACGTGTCACGCTCTATGCTCCAACGTGTGCAACGTGACATTCAAACGAGGATCCAAATGTGCATTGCAGCTGACGGTGAGAAGTTTGAACATCTCAAATAAAGGTATATTGTTATAGCTAGTTGTTTTTTTCTTTCTCAGATCGTTTTGTCACGTCACAGTGTCGGAAAGCACGAAAAAACAAATGCGCATTTTAACCATTATATTCTTTGCATTATTGTCCACAAGGTGTCTTTTCTTACTAAATCGATGATGCTCTACAACTTTGTAAATAATTTTTTTCCCTATCTCGTTCCGTTTTCGAGATAGGAATGCTAACTCCGCAGTTTTCCACCAGGTGGCGCCGTAGGTAGTTTCATTCAGTAGCGCATGGCTACTTTACTATACCTAGACACCACTTTAATGAATATAGCAGCAGCCGTTTCGAAGTTGGGAGGGTGGGAATGGACTGCAGTGGACATACTGTATATATATACAATATATATATATATATATATATATATATATATATATATGTTGTCGCCAAACGAGAAGGAGCGAGCGAGAGTAAGTGTGGAGACGCCACTGTGGGCAGACGGGCCCCGACAGCGAGTGAGGAGAGAGTCGAGAAACGCAGTGTTGAGCAGACGTGCTCTGGCAGACGTGCCATAAGTTTAATTCATTATCTATTATAATTGTTATGTGTGTATGTTCGTCGATGTCTTAATAAATGTAGTAGTTGTCTAAAAGAAAGTGGACTTATTGAGAAGAGTCAGAGTCAATTAATTTAATAGAACTGTTAACCACCCCCTTGCCATCCTTGACGGACGTTGTTGTTTTTCGGATTCTAATACTTCAGAAGTGACATTTGATCCAAGCGAGCATTTGTTTTCATCCTGCGACGACGATTCAGCACATAAATAAAGGTAAGCGAATATTACCTTATTATTAAAATGTCTTTGGTGAAATTCAAACATAAACGGGGTGTTGTTCGAACTGTTATTACAAAACTGTTAAATGATTTAGAACGTAAAATATGCGACACGGAAAGTTGTTCCGATGATATCGAAGAATATGAAAAGCAGTTGTATGAGAAAGAAAATGTTTTGAGCGAGTTAAATTCTAATATTGATGCATTAATTACTGATTTAGATGAAACCGAAACTGAAATGGTAACTGTATTAGACTACCAAGAGAAAATATGTAAGGGCAAATTTAAGATTAAAAAATATTTGGAACGAAACCATAATGATATTTCTATAACCACATCTAATGTTACTACTCCCCAAAATTTACAAATAAAACTCCCTAAATTAACTATCAATAAGTACTATGGAAATTTAACCGAATGGCAAAATTTTTGGAATACTTTCAATACATCAATAAACAACAACAATACCTTGTCTAAAGTAGATAAGTTCAATTATTTAAAGAGTTTGTTGGGTGGTAATGCAGCGACGTCAATAGAAGGCTTAAAGTTATCGGAAGAAAATTATGACAAGGCTTTAGAATTACTAAAAGAGCAATTTGGCCGATCAGATCTGATAATCAGCCTACATATGGACGCTCTGATGAATTTAAATCCAGTCAAGAAATCGAGCGATATAATTTCACTTCGTAAACTTTATGATGAATGTAATGTTCGGGTGCAAAGTTTAAAATCCTTGGGTGTAAAACCAGAGACGTACTCGAATATGTTGTGTCCATTATTGATAAAATATATCCCTAACGATATTGCCCTGGAAATTACTAAAAAGAGGTTACATTCAAGCAACTGGGACGTAAATGAATTCTTACTACTTTTGAAAACGGAACTGCAATCCCGAGAACAAGTTCATTTACTAGTACGCTGGGAAGAATCGAAAATTCATTCCCCCCGACCTTATACGGCGCCGCGAACAGACTCTAGACATAACACGCGCGTAGGAGAGCAAAGAATCGTCAACACAAATGACAACTTCAAGCAAAATTACGATTTCGGAGCATTTAATGCAAACAAGAAAAATAATGATAGCGCATCAGGGTACGGCACTCCTTTCCAGACACATAAAAAAGCGAATGTTTGGTGGAATAAAAGTAATCAATTAAAAGTGCTTCAACTGCTGTATTATGGGGCATTTGTCTAAACATTGCGATAAAGCAAAAATAATCTGTCGAAAATGTGGGGCAGGAGGGCACGTTGAAAAGAACTGCATCGTGAAACCCAAAACTAAAGAGCCTGATACAAATTTAAATGTTAATAGTCGGAATTCAGTTGAAGATAAATTATACATGAAAAAAGTAAAAATTAACAACGGTGTAGAAGTCGATGCCTTATTTGATACAGGAAGTTCGTGTTGTCTGATGAAACAATCCGTTGCTGAAAGACTCGGATTAAACACGGAACCAGTTGAGAGCGAATTGTATGGTTATGGTAATCAAGACCAGCCTGCAACGAAAACGATAGGGAAAACGATTGTTAGTCTGGAAATAGATGGTGTTATCGGAAACGATATTACATTACTTATAGTAAAAGATTGTACATTGCCGACTGATTTAATTGCAGGTAGAACGTGGACTGACTTGCCACATATCATGTTTGCTAAAATAGGAAATGAATTGCATATTCGATACGCAAGCGAAAATCCCTACGAGATACTCAGTGATGTGGAGGTTCAAAGAAAGTTTAAATTAAAAGCTACTAGCGAAATAGTTATAGATGGTAATTCGGTAAATTACGTAAAAGCGAAAACAGAAGATTTTGATAACGGGTTAATGATGATCGAAAGTTCAACTGATGGGTGTGGGACATTGCTAGAAATAAGGAATGGAGAAACGATAGTGCAAATCACCAATTCTAAAAATGGGAAACATTGTTTAAGGAAGGATCAGTGTATCGGTAGAGCGGAAATAGTCGAAGAAATAGTATTATGTCAGGAAAATGAGAACCTTGATAATTTAGAACTAGAGAAAGCTTACATGGTAAACGAAGTTTCAGAACTTAAGAAATCAATCAGTTTAGACGACATTAAAATCGGTAGTAATGTTAGTCCAGGTCAAAGTCAGGAAATTTTGAATTTAATTAATGAGTATCGAGACTGTTTTGCATTGAATATAAAGGAGTTAGGTTGCACAAACTTAACGGAGATGAACATCGTAGAAGTTGAAGGAGCTAAACCAGTCTGCATGAAACCATACAAAACCAATGCTGAAGAACGTACCGCGATAAGAACGATAGTGGATGAGTGGAAAAAGTGCGGAATTGTTACTGAAACGAAGTCTCCATATGCTAGTCCAGTTTTACTCGTGAAGAAAAAGACAGGAGAACTTCGATTAATGATAGGTTACAGAAAATTAAATTCGCAAACTGTTAAAGATAAATTTCCCCTTCCTAGAATTGACGACCTTTTAGAATGCCTCAGTGCAAGCAAATTGATCACTACACTAGATTTAGCGCATGGTTACTTACAAATCCCATTAACTGAAGATTCAAAATTGAAAACCGCTTTTATAACACCCGACGATACTGGTCAGCTTGAACGAATGACTTTCGGTTTAGTTAATGCTCCATCTGAATTTCAGAGATTGATGAATCAAGTTTTAGGTCCTTTACTAAACAAAGAAGTTTTGTGCTACTTAGACGATATACTTATACCAGCAAGATCGTGGACTGAAATGATCGACAAACTCAGAAATGTTTTTCAGTGCTTACGTAGGGCTAATTTAACGTTGAAATTGACGAAATGCGAATTCGGCAAAACCGAAGTCGAATATTTAGGGTTTTTGATAAAATCGAATGGTATGCAACCTGGACCGAGAAAAGTAAGAGCTGTATCGAATTTTCCTAAACCAACCAATGAACGTGAAGTGCGACAGTTTTTAGGACTAACGAGTTTTTTTCGACGCTTTGTACCAAAATATGCCGAGAAAGCAGAACCTTTGACCAGATTGACTAGAACGAATCAGATATTCCAGTGGACGGAAGCTCAACAAGGAGCGTTTGATATCCTAAAAAACCATTTCACCAATCAACCGGTATTAGCGTTATATGATCCAGATGCAGAAACTGAAGTCCACACAGATGCAAGTAGTAGAGGGTTAGCGGGAATGTTATTACAGAAAGGCAGAGATAATAAATGGCATTTAGTGTATTGTGTCAGCAAAGGAACGACAGAAATAGAAATGAACTATCATTCAAGCAAATTAGAACTAATGGCTATAGTTTGGACGCTGACAAGACTTAGACAATTTTTGATAGGAATTAAATTTACGATAATCACAGATTGCCAAGCTTTAGTGTATTTAAATGCCAAGAAAACTTCCAATCCTCAGATAGCGAGATGGAGTAATCTCATTCAAGAATATGATTTTCAGATAAAACACAAGGCAGGAAAGAAGATGAGTCACGTAGACGCATTGAGTAGATCACCAGTTGACCAAGCAGAAGAAACTTTAGATTCAGTTATTGAGAATAACTTGGAAGTTTGTTTAACATTAACGATAGATGAACAGATTCTTATGATTCAACACTCAGATCCAGAGTTACGGAAATTGATTGACATTTTGAAGAAGAATGCTAGTGAAAGAACGAGTGCGGAGAAACAGATAACTGAAAATTACATCTTACAGCGTAATCGATTGTATCGCAAAGTTGAGAGTAAGAAATAAGAAAGACTGTTGTACGTTATACCTAAAACGACGAGGAAAGGTATAGTAATAAAATTTCATGATCTCATGGGACATTTTGCAGTAGACAGAACTGTTTCTAAAATCAAAGAATTATACTGGTTTAAAGGAATGAAACGTTATGTGAGACGGCACATTTCGATGTGTTTCGAGTGTTTACTTAATAAAGTCCCCAGTGGTAAGAAACAAGGACAATTACATCCAATTCGACCAGGAAGAAGACCTTTTGCAATAATCCATATCGATCACCTCGGACCATTTGTTAAAAGTTCGAAAGACGAAAACGCAGAAGAATGGGAAAATCCTACCGTATCACAAAACAAAGTTAGAAAAATAATCGAAGACAAGCAAGTAAACCTTAAAGCCAATTATGACAAAAAGAAGAGTAATTCATTGAAGTTCGAAACAGGAGAGATAGTTGCTCTGCGAAGAGTACCCAAATCAACTGGAGAGTCAACAAAAACACAGCCAAAGTATCGAGGACCCTTGATTATTACAGAAGTACTACCAAGTGATACGTATCGAGTAACCCAGTTGGAAGAAAAAGAAAAGAGACAATTCTTTTGTACAACAGCACATGTAAGTCAATTGAAATCGTGGAAATGTGAAGCCGAATCAGAGGAAGATGATGACAAGTATGAAGCGAGTGATGACGACGACGACATAAGTACTGCTGAAATTGGAAGTCGACCGAAGAGAAAGAAGAAATGATGCAGAATTGATCCAAATATAACGAACTGTTATGCCAAGGACTTTCGTGTTTAAAACTTGTAATGTGCATTTTGTAAATATTAATGTTTTCTTTTGTTTGTTTTTCAGTAGAAATTAGACTGTACAATTGTTACGAGGACGCAACAAGGTCAGTATGGCCGATTGTTGTCGCCAAACGAGAAGGAGCGAGCGAGAGTAAGTGTGGAGATGCCACCGTGGGCAGACGGGCCCCGACAGCGAGTGAGGAGAGAGTCGAGAAACGCAGTGTTGAGCAGACGTGCTCTGGCAGACGTGCCATAAGTTTAATTCATTATCTATTATAATTGTTATGTGTGTATGTTCGTCGATGTCTTAATAAATGTAATAGTTGTCTAAAAGTAAGTGGACTTATTGAGAAGAGTCAGAGTCAATTAATTTAATAGAACTGTTAACCACCCCCTTGCCATCCTTGACGGACGTTGTTGTTTTTCGGATTCTAATACTTATATATATATATATATATATATATATATATATATATATATATATATATATATGTGTGTGTGTGTGTGTGTGTGCTGGGTTAAACAACTTAGCTGTTGTATACTCCTTTCAGTAGTGCTTTTATGAGAAGTACAAATGATAAATATATAGCAAGATCTTTATCACATAAATTATTATATGACTCTGCAAAATGGCAATATAAATAGTACCAAGCCTCCCGGCTTATTTATCTTTAATATCAAGACCAAAATCGAAGAAGTAGTGCCCTTTAATTATGTATCATAATGTTAATAAAATCAGACAGATGATTGTGATTTATTTCTAATTTTATTGATTATATGCGTCAGTTGAAAGATAAATCTTTGGTTTTCTGTTATATGATTTTTATTGCGGAAAAAAGTCACAATCTCGTAATGTGGTATTGCGTTGCTCTACACGTTTGGAAAAGAGACGAAAACATATGTGTACTTTGAGAGAGCACTTATAAACTAAAAATGATGTCCTCATTAGTTTCTATCTTTAGCACACTAATGTCCCTTCGTAAAATCTTATAAAATGATTAAATCAGATTTTTTTAACTTGAAAGAATGGATCCAAATATTGAGATAAACAATTTCAAAATTAACCTTCTTTTTATAAACTGTTTGTCTACTTAAATGGCATTCTTTTGTTACACATAATATTAAGAAATAGACACTATAACATAAATTAACATAATGCTACTGCGAATATACTATTATTACGTTACTAGACAAAATGTTTTATCTTTTAATTTATTTTTAAAGGATTAGATATCAAAACAATTTGTTATAAATTTAATTTACTTCTTTTCATAAAAGGAATAATTACAGCTAGAATAAATATGAAATATCTCGAAAACACTGCAAATTATTTAATTAAAATATATTCGCTTGATAGAAAAGTACGCGTGTTTGCTAAGGAGCGTAAAACATTTTTTTTCAAAAGTTAATGTTATTGCGATTCTGATTAGCAGAATAATTTATTCGAGTTTCATTCAATGTTTTTGAAACTGTTTAAAACTTCTGAGTATAGCATACACACTCATTTCACTTGTTTCCTTTTCAACATCCTCGAAAGACATTATAGTTCTTTCTAATCGCCAAGAAAAACTAAAACTAGAGACATTAACCGAAACAAAAGGGCTTGTTTTGCAACAATTATCTCCAAACAAGAACTGTAAAAGTTACATGACGTTTCACACATATTCTCAACTGCAGTTTGCAGATGGAAAAAGATAATTTCATGCCGCCGTAATTCTTTTCTCTCGAATTCTTTGATTTTGACTTTGGCTAGTCTTCCCTTTACTTGTTAGCGATGGAAATTAAATGTTGAAATTTGAATTAAAGTGTAAAGAGTGGAACAATTCTTTAAGGTTCTGCTATTTTTATAATGATAAATTAAAAAGTACATTGCTGAATGGAAACTACACTCGGTTCTCTTGCGTTGTAAAATAGCCTTTGAATTGAGATAAATTAAGGGAAACAAAACGGAAATTGGGAGATGAAACTTCTAATCTACTTAAATGAATGCTTGCATTGAAAATGGAGGCACAAAAATAATTCAGACATGAAAGTGGTAAAGATGAAGATAGATCAAAACAAATATTTTGGTATTGAACATCTATGAATAGGATATTTGGATCCTGATTAAATATCGTGAGGGAAAAGTTATCTGTCTGGGGAAAACTGATTTTCTTTTGGAAAGTATGCATAAATTGAGATGAAACATGCGATAAGAATTTACTGTTGGATGCAGCAAAAGCGTAATAAAATTGAGTTTTTAGTTTAAATTAGAGCTATATCGGGGAGTGTATATCAGGGAAACATATATTATGAGTTAATTTGTTATTCAGTTCCTTGAAGATTGCATACGTTTAAAAGAAATTCTTAAGAAATCATATTTCCCGCCTTCCTTCCTTTTATTAATATAACAGATTTTGGGAACTGCACTTACTCAGGATTGATATGTGTTAAAAAAGCCCTACCGTTGTCATTTATGTTACTAGCATGTACATTTTCTACTTATTTTTATGTACTGGGCATACATCCCAGTATTATAACCACTATATTCATATACACACACACACACACACACACATATATATATATATATATATATATAATGATAAATTATATGCCTATAGATTTACAAGCATGTAAATTGTTCATAATTCAATAATGACCTACCAAGTAATTTTTTTTGACTAGGGTTATATTTTCCCTTCCTTTTTTGTCTACTACTCATGTTTTATAAATTATAGGTTAACAAAACTTAATGTGTGAATAGGAATTGCTGAAGGTAAAAAGTTCCCCGTGGCTGCTCATATTTATGTTCTAAGATAGTATTAGATCACAACTCGTTCCATTCCGCGATCATAAGGGCACGGTGAGGTATTCCGCATGCTCTTAATTGTGTTCCATAGAGAAACTGTTTGTAAACGTGATCTGGACATATCAAAGAGAAGAACATATTTTCATATTTTGATGTCGAGTTTCAGCCATCCCTACTCCATTGGAAACATAGGCACCTGATCTTTGGAGTAAACTTAATACCAACTGCTTAACATATGAAACAACACTCTGAGGTCCCCGAGTGTCTTGCTTTGTCAGAATACAGTACTTCCTGTTACGACTTTCAGCTTTCCAAAGAGTGGCCCAACAAACAAAGTCATATGGCACTCTACACCTGATACTGTGTACCAGTGTCTCTGAGGTACTATAAGGCTGGAAGACATAATACTTTTCGTCGTGTAACGTACCAGTGTTTGGTGACAAGTTCTGTAATCGGGAGTTTTCCCGTTGAGATACTTTCCGGCTCTCTCCAAACTTTTGTTCCCAATTGTGTTTTTTCCTCATAATTCTAGCGCTTCTTGACTTTAAATAAAGATAGTTTGGCGTTTTCTGACACTATCCGTTTCTTTTTAATAATAACAACAAACACTCCTCTTTTCCGGCGAATTGTAAGGTACTGGAGTAAAAAAGCTGATCAGAAATGAACTGTGTTTATAGAGTCGCTGCATGCACCTTTGGTTTGCTTATACACCATCAAGTGATAAAATTTTGCATGGGTACTGAGATTAGTTTGTTATATTAATTATGGAAGAAGAATATTCAAAATCCATTGTAAACAAAATACGGATATTCTAAAGCCCGATGCAAAATCCGTTTTTTTTTAGGTCAGACAAGAAATTTTAGTCCATAGGCCTAAACTCCTTCGCAAGTCCCAAGTAATATTAGCTTTATTATAAACATAACTTTATCATAACAATATATTCATAGTTGTATGCACGTGTGTATCTATGGTGCCCGGTATGAAGGGCTTGTAGAGTATAGCTCACTTCTACCCGCACTTGGGTGTATATAATTTGAAGTGGCACTCTAAATGAATTTGATACAAACACAGTTTATACATGAAACAATGTTTATTGAATTCGTTGCGCATATAGAATTTGTTTTCACAGCAATAAGCATACGTACTACTTGTACGGAATATATATTAGCATTCAATAAAAATACACTTTGCCATACTCACAAACCAGCAGAGAGTCAAACCAGCAGTTCTGCCACGTAAACTTTGGGTCCCCTAAGCACTAGTGCAGGCTAACACCTGGAGCTGCTTACCTCGTAGCTCCCTTAACTCGCTTATCTATCAACCTTAACAAAACCTTTTAACCTCTCTTCACTTAATCAAGCTGCTTGGTATTTATACCAAGTGCGTATGCCGAAATTATCATATCTCAAGCAGCTTCTTTAATTCATTCACTCAAAAGTTCGATTCTTGTGAATCGAATCTTATGTACACCTTACAGGCTGAAGTAAAAAAAAGTGATTTTGAGATATTTATTAGTATTGATAAATAAACAAAAATCTTTTGACTTGTATAAAAGACTTAAGTCTATCAATTTTGTATAAAAAAATACATTTCTTTGTACAAAAGACTCAAGTCGAAATTATTGTTCTGTGATTGGTATAAAAGCCAATAGCTTGGTATAATTATATCCCAGTTTTTGACTTAAGCCTTTCATACCGAGCACTATATATACATGTATAAGTCAGTAAATCTATCCTTTACAAGTTCATAGGTATACATTTGATGCTTACTTAAAAATATGAAAGTAGACTTTTTTGGAAAGATTATTTACCAAATGCAAGCACACTACTTACGCATGGAAAAAAACATTAAAGAATCGTTTCAGCATTTTCATGAAAAAAAATCACTTATAACGAAATTTTTTAGGATTTCTAAGCTTAATCTCGCTCTAAAAGCCGTAGCTCAAGTAGCATCTTACGTAATCATCTTTTTCAAAGCAGCCCTGCATTTTGTACTGATGTAGCATGTAAAACATCCACCGAAAATAATCACAAACATCATTTAAATAAAAGCATGGAAAGATAATGGAAAATTCATTCATCAGCTGAAAATTCATCAGAGTTAATGGAGTCAGTTTCGTGGATCTCTCCATATTATAATGTAAGGTATTCTGTGTTGTGTTGTGTGCTATATTTAGAATTTTCCTAGGGATTAACTTCTTTGAGAAGCGAATAAAACGTTCTGAGGCAAAAAGAAACGAAAATACAGAATGGCAGAAGAAAATTGACTTAAGACATATTTTAATTGCAGTTTTTGAAGCCCACAGCATATACGTGCGTACACTACATACTCTTTAATATTTTGTATTATCAGTAATATCACGTTTCCAATACTCCAATGATAATAAAGTTTGAAAAAGCATTTGTGCTAGTGATAATTGACTTTTTAAAGATTTAATATGGTTGAAACCAGTTTAGTGAAAAATATACAGAATACTCTCGATATGAATATACAGAATACTTCAATGTGAATATACTCTCAAATAGAGTAATTAAAAACTGAGTACTGGATTGTGTTTTGTATAGCCCTGGTAGGTACATTAACAAAGGAGGCAAACTGTTTCCCGAAAATGGGAATGGAGTCATGAGTTTACTAGATTGTAAGTTAAAAGGTTTAATACTCATGCGAATGCATGTATTAACACATACATAATTTTACAAAACTTCAATTACTTACAAATCTGGATGCCGAAGATGTAGTACAATTTAAGTATTATGTCTACATCACCCCTTATTTCTTCACTTTGGATGGCACAGATGTATAAACAAGGGTGTCAATTAAGTGCGTATAAATTTACACATCCATACAAATAAGGTATAAACGTTGCGAACTGTCAAACAATAGTAAAATATTACAAAGCTTACAACATTACAATTACTTGTAAATCTGGATGTCCAAGAAGTAATATAATTTAGGGATTACGTCTACATTACTCCTTATTTCCTCACTTTTGATGGTACAGATGTACAAACAAGGGTGTCAATTAAGTATGGATAAATTTACACATTGAATTAAATGAGGTATAAACGTTCCGAACTGTCAAACAATAGTAAAATACTTTCCGAAACCTACGAAGTTAAAACTTCTTTAAAATTAACCGGCACAAATACACGATATTGGTGGTAGTGTCAAAGATTTGTCTCCATATAACTTTCATTAGTCTTGCGGTTAGCACAAAAGGAGATCTAAGAGTTACACCCCTCCTTCTCCAGTGATCTAACATTCAACCATATGGATTTCATTTTTATAAGGACCTATTTTACCAGCATTGAAGAAAATACTCAGAAATGCTTAATAGTAATACATCAGATATACGCATGAGTTTAATGTCATAATAATGACACAAGTTTAATTTAATAATGTAACTTTAATTATTTGGAAAACTTTAATTATTTACAAATATGGATGCCTCAAAAGTAATGAAATTTAGAGATTATATCAAGATCACCCCCTATTTCCTAAATTTTGTTGGCACAGATGTACAAACAGGGGTGTCTATTAAATATGGAAAAAAAATACACATTCAAATAAATAAAATACAGACGTTGCGAACTGTTAAACAATAGTTAAATATTTTCAGAAGCCTCTGAAATTAAACTTGTCTAAAATTAACTGAAAACAAATATATGATATTGGTAGCAGAGTCAACAATTTGTCTCCATACGGCATTCATCAGTCTCGCGGTTAACCCAAAAGGAGATGAGAGTTGCACCCCTCCTTCTCCAGTGATCTAACATCCAACCATATGGATTTCACTTTTATAAGGCCCTCTTTAGCCAGCATCGAAGCAAATACCCATAAATACATGATAATACATCAGATAAACGCATGAGTTTAATGTCATAATAATGACACAAGTTTAATTTAATAATGCGTGCAGTTTTCTAACATTGTTGCAAGACAAAGAAACAAAATACTGTGTACTTAAAAAAAGAAATATCATCTGCACTAATTGGTTAACCTTAACCGATGTACATAAAAAAGTTTTATTTCTCCCAGTTACGTGAATATTTTTTTTTCACTTGTAACATTTTCGTATTCACACATGCGCGAATATAATAACTTTGCTCCTCTTAACATGAAAATAAACATGTCCGCATGTGGTTCGTTAATAAAATGCTACGAATCATTTCACCGGAACCTTCCTTCTCTTTTTCTAGAAACGCCAAGTTTCGGGCAACTTTGTTTCCTAAAAATACTTTATGACCATTTACGAGCTTTTATATCCCATGTAACTACTCTTAACTATTTCTTTAAGAGATCAAATACCTTCATAATGCTCGTATTTTCAGGTAATTCTTGGACGGGGATTTTTTTTATTTATTTTTTGGTTTTGTATTAAAGTTAGCAGTTCCGAACTTTTTCTGCAGGTAATACAGCGTCTTTATAGAAGTATAAAAAATAATAGACACGGATCTTTGCCGTATACATGGCGCGTAGAAAGATTATTTTATGATGTTCAAGCTCCTGTAAGGTATTAATTGGACTCTAGCTCATGACGGA